>JTDE01021084.1:0-38674 GCA_014338405.1 Paragonimus skrjabini miyazakii
CTGTACAACACAAAGTTCAAAATTACAATTCCTAATATTTCAACGGCAATGAAGGGCTTGCAGTTGATTGCGGCTCAAGCACTGGACACTCTCAGCTGCATTGTGTGGTCGTACATATCACGGTAAACGGAACATATACTATTCTTTACCGTGTGTTAAGGGCTAAACCTTCAATTGAACCAATCGTGATCTGTAACTGAGTGATCTTCACAACATGTAAGAGATATTGCATTACTGTTTGTATCCCATCAAACACCACGTCAGGCAGTCCTCAGTACTAGTGCAGATGAAGATACCGTCCTACGCAACAATGGATATGGAGTACGCTGACTGGTGAGAGAGCAGGTACACGATTGTTTTAGTGAAATCCGATGATATATCTCAGACTGTACTATGTGGTATAAACGGTCAACAAAAATAAGTGTTTGAGAAAACGAACTTAAATATTCCTGTGAGTCGATTAGTGCAAAAACTTTGAGCACACGGAACTGTACATTGTGTTCGCTGCTAGTGTGAAACTAAGCAGTCTTATATAGTACATATTGTAGACCAATCTCCATACGTTCATGTACAACTGAGTTTATTGCAGGACCAGTGTCCGTTTGGAAGCAGCAAAGCAGCAAACCAATAAAAGTAGATTACTGGATATTCTGCCGTACTAAATGAAACCTAATATTTCACTACACGTGAATACAGCCTTAATTATCTCTCGACCTCAGTTGCCGGAGTAAGGAACAAATGTCCTCTTCTATCATCCATATTTTGAAAGATATTTTTCTTTCATACTGTTCGAATACATCAAGAAACATCATCTTTCAACATTGTAAGACATTAATACGTATATCCTGTCTTGTCATAATATGGTTCCTATATCACATCAGTGAGTGACTCGAACATTACAGCGACGCAAAACTCAGAAAACAACCCTTGGATAGTGCACAAAAGTTGGTTGAGTTTCAAAATATTTGAACAACATATACTCTTCTTTAACCTAAACGTCAGAATGCAAAAAATTAGAGTTCCAAAAAACACCCATGCAATATTGATGTATATCAACCTGAAAAAAATAACCTACGCGTACACTATTGCGCCAAGTTATTTTTTATACAGATTACAGTTTGGAGTGACGTTAATACTCGGGTTCAGATTTTTTTTACTGCAGCTTTGTTTCGGTAATAGACATCAGTATATCAAACATTGTGTTTGATATTTTCAACTGCTTACGTGAGAATGTATTTACATTATAAACCAAGTCAAACCAGGTCAGAAATTTATTGTACATCTTTGAAAAGTACAAAATTACCATATATTCAGTCATAATAGAAATATATGGGAAATTAAGCTGTTACAATTTAAGTAAAAAAGGGAGGGTTGGGGTTTTGAACTTAATAAATTATCAATATACCATTTTAAATGGATTATGTTGTTAAACGGTGGCCAGGTTGCTAAGCTCTAGAAGAACGAGTGCTAGAATAGGTGGAAGTCAGAATATGTTAGGAAGCACTGAAGCATTGCAAACTTAGGTACTAATTTGCATGAACATACTGTCTGATACCGGATGGATTGGCGAGAACGTGAGGTTACATGCAAATTGTAATATTTAACGTTTCATTCATGTTGAGTAGCCCTCCGTAGAAGTACTGCAATCGAGATCATATGGACAATTTTGTTATAGTCATGTGAGGTTTCCCTGGTTAGATGCAACGCAAGTTACGAATTTTGGTAGAAGATCGTGGAAAACTATAAATGAAACTCTAACAGTGCAAGGTTGTAAACAAGCTAACAAATGTGGATATGAAGTGATTTAGAGTGAAACACGCATTACAACAAATGAGAAAATTGAATTTTATTAAGTTTGTAATGGCTTTGTTGTCAAGAAAGGGTCGATATCTATCACGATACCTTATGATTACCAAGGAGTTGAATAATGCATGAATTACACATGGATTATCACCCATGCTGATGAATTGGTTGCCTATAACGTCTGCCGTTGAAAGCTGAAAGCAAAACACTTGAAATTTCGAGTTGTTTATAGACGGCTTTTGGGTGTTCAGCCACTCCATGAAGCCAGAAAAGCTGTACGGTGGTGAAGAAGTGGCATAAACAGCTGCATTCAAAATGACCTCACCCTGACACTTCCGTCGTTTAATTCCCTTTACTTGTGACATCTTGAGAAACATAAAGTGAGACGTTAAAAAACCATCTGATAGTTCTACGGAGTACACAAAAGACAACGTTGTTGTAACGTGTATAATATATTCCTGCGGTCAAGTAATCGCATAACAGTTTTATGAAGCTCAGTTACGTTCCCGTCAGAAGTGACTCAGTTCTGCTTGCCTGATGAAACTGCAAGAATTCATCAGTTATAGAGATATGATCTGAACTCTTTCAACTGAAGCTGATAGACTAAGGTGGACACAAAAGTACGTTTCATGAACATTTGCAGATTTGCAGAACAAACTGTCATAACTCTTAGTGTGAAGGAGTTACCTCTAAGACTTCCATTTGTGAATTCAGCTTTATAACAATCTGTAGTATATTTTGTAAATTAATACATTGCATGAATTGTGCCGTCAAGCTCAGCCCTACAATATCTCCATAGTGCGTGAGAATGATTAAGAATGGCTCATCTGGCGTAACAGCCCTGTTGGATTTTAATTTCACAAGCTCATTCAATTCCCCGGCTTTTGACGGTAACATTATGTTGAATTTTCTCGGTATGTGATGCCATGTTCACGGGTAAATTGTTAGTATATGCTGAGAAGTAAAAGCCTTGTTAGGGCTTTTCCCTCTGATTATCAACTATGTGGATCAGATTGAAATTATAGTTGACTGTCTTTGTTTACTACAGAGTATGAAATGTAAAAGAAATTCCATGTTGGTCCCAGATCACCAGATAAGATTTTCTCGAACAAATCTCTCCAAATCACTTCAAACTGACAAGTTAACAAAATTTAATGAGTAGTAGGGGATTTTATTTTCATATAGATTGAACATCACCCACAAGTGGTCGTAGTTGTTGCATTCTCATAGACTTTCCAGTCGGCCCCTTCCGAACAGCAGAAGCACTAAACTCGAGTTTCACTCTCATTAGAACAGCTCGTCAGTAGTGAATATCCTCGCCACTGTCGGGACTAGAATTCCGGCTACGCTTTTCATGAGGTCATCGATTGAAGTTGACTGAGAGTAACTGTGTCTCCTATCGAGACAATCGAGCAATCTGATCATTACTCACAAGCCAAAGTGGTTGACCGTTCACATATTAACAAAACTCTCTCTGTTGTTATTTGATTGGACGAATTCTCGATTGGTCCAAATCAGCTAAACCAATTAACACAAGACAATATTTTTTACATGATTATTAACCAAGGCTTCCGTGTTCAAGTCACTGTTCACAGAGCTATCGTTGCTTTCACTCAACTTTGAAAATATACTATGTGCGAAAAGGCTAAACGCTACAGTGACAGTTATTTTGAAATAAAAGCGTCCTCCGCAAACCGGCCAACCAAAACTGAGGGACATCAGGTACACTCAGCACCGGTAATTACACCCGACCACATCAGTACCTCATTGAAATGCACATCTATTTCGGATACACCAGAATCAATCGGATTGAAAAAATGTCCTATGATCGACATTTCCTCAGATGTTAAAAACCGACCGGATGACAGTTCAGAAGAATTCCCACCCAGATGTTCCTTTGCTCTATCACCAAAAGAACGTTTGACCAAAAAATTCCCGGTGGAAAGTAACACCAAAGAAACGTCGTCTACGTTCACAAAACGATGGAAATGGTTATTAAAAAAGTATAAAAATCACCGTTCAAAGTATTCTACCAAATATTCCACCGTGAATTTAACGCCGCAAGATGAGAACAGCAAATCGTTGTCGGATTATGCTATTCACAATATGGAAGCCACTGACACATCTGATAATCATCCAGCCAGAAGCACTTCGGTAAGTTGTTAGACGTACTGAAAATAAAACCTTAAGTTAGGTCAAGGTTTTGATTTGATTTATTTTTGTGAGAGAACTCAAAGAAGTGCAAGTTATATTTTCTGTTTTGCTTGATGGACTGAACAAGCTTGAGTATCTGAGGACGTTGATGTATAGTACGTACCGGATATTAATGCAAAATGCGGAACATAGGCCGTTCAGTAGTGTATGAAACATTTACATAAAAATTACGTAGTCGATGATTATCCTTCAAGTTTAACATTTTGTCACCTCACTTATTTTCATTTTTATGCCACTATACTATTAAATATACGTCACATGTTATGACGTAATGTCAGTATCAAATTTCATGGTTATTCGCATAGAATACTAATAACCATTTTTAAAATGCTTCTTCCGAATGGGTTTCATCCTGAAACGACCAGCGCGCACACCAATCGGCACATTAATCAACAAAACGTTTTGCATCAATACAAAAACAAAGCTAATTCAGTTCATTTTCTGCATATGTTTGAGCAGGATCCAAAGCGGTTAACTGTGTATTCTTATCCAATCACTTGGAGTGTTGTGATTGAGTGAATTTTCGCACACTTTGTGTATGCAATCTGTAAACTCTATTGCCACACCGATTCTGTTCAGTCACATGTTCATGGTAAACATGTGTTCAAAATGCGCTGATATGTTGCAAAAGCAATCATTGGGAAGATGTGTATTACTGTTTAACGCATGGCTCTGCAGCTTGTGAGTTTAAACCCATTATGTCCGTGTTGTGGAGCTCAATTGTTTGAAATTGTTTGAACCCTAATTATAACTGAGAAATTATGAGCACACACAGGTTTATTTAGCTTCGGATACGTCGTTAGTTGATAGTTCGCTGATGTCGACCAAGATGTGACATTCGCCTGTCAGTGCCTCACTTCCCAGACAAAGTAGGGTAAATTAGGCCGTTTTGACCTTTCCTGGTAACACTTGATAAGCAACAATTTCCGTGTTTTACGGAAGTGGTTTGTATCTTGTTTACTCGAGCCAATTAGATACCGCTGATTTCTTAAGAAAACATTGTACATCATTACTTCCCAATTCTTGCTTTGAGACAGATGTGAGAATGTATGAAACAAACATTGGAAAATAAACCGGACAGGGCGATAGACCGGTAAATACGAGATTCTAGTGTTTAGTTTGTTAAACCTTCAACTTGATATCGATACAGTTTTATCGAATTAATCCTCCTAACTAATACCAAATGCATGTAAATTTTATGATTTTAACGTTCACTTAATCCATACCGGACATGGAGAGAGGACTTTGCATTTCGGAAGTTTAGTTGTCAAGATGTTGGACACGCTTGAAAACCTTTAACTGTTGTATTCTGACAGCCATCATTCATGGGTTCTCATCGACTTCAGGAAAAGAAAGTTTTTCAGGACTCTTTTTATCAAATCAACAATAAGTGACCACGGTAATGACACTTTATCTACCAAGTATATATCTAATCAAGCAATCGCAAAAATTCATCATATGTGATCTAGTAAATTCTTTCATAAATCTGTCATCTTTTATTCCGTTGTCAACCATTATTAACAATATGCTGATATACATTAGTTGCATACAGCTTATCCAAAAACATTATGGCCCGACGCATAAAACAAAGATTTTATTCATGTCTGCGAATACAGTGACGATAAAACTGGTTACATCTGGTAAAGTCATTTAGGACAATAAAACTTCAAAGAATTTGCATCACATTTTTAACGTATAACATCAGGGTATCGTATAAGACGACATTTTAAAACCTCTGTACCAGCTCATTTAAACGTTTTATTGCGATTTTGTTCTTGAACCTAATTGTGCTAAGGAGTTGCCAAAATTAACTGTCATCAAATTATTTCAAATTTCCCTGAAGAGTTGTAAATTTTTCTTTGTGATAGTACACTGTCATTGATCAATTCTTTGAGGGGTTTTCCCTAAACAAGTTAACACTCTTCCGCAAACAACTGTGTATAGTAAGCCATCACTTGAGAAATAACCACAGACTTCAGCGTATCCACTGGAGATTAAGCTCTTGCCATTCAATGAGATGACTTTCAAAACCAACAATGTTTTCTTACGAACCAGGGCGAATCATTTCCGACACTGGACTTAAACGTTGTGTGAAAAGTTGTCTGCAGATCCTAGAAAGGAAAATCAAGATAACGCATCGGGTGACCAATTAGGAGGCACTGACTCTTTGTTCCGCAACTATGTGGGCTGCAAAAGGAGAATGTACAAAGCAAGCAATGCAGCATTTTTTGTATCCACGAAACTGTATGTGTAATTCATTTTACGCCGTAAGCTGTATAAACCTCTCAAACGGGTAGAATTCTAATCGTAATATGCTGGTGACCTACCTTAGTCGTGTTTCTCGTACTCACTATCTAACCTAGAACTGGAGGCTATCACGTGACCGAAATTTGTTTACCGACGAACAAAAATGCGGAAAACTTCTACTCTTGTCCAAGATCTCTTTTACGGCTATCTATTTATTTGGAGTTGTAAAATATCTTATGCCAATTTCAACTAACTGAGGAGAGTTTCACAGATTGTGGTAGAACTGCCTCACGTAAGACAGGATCCAATGGCTTTCACCCACATACAAACTATGACAGATGTTTATGCGTTCAAGTAAATTTGACCTTTTCTTGTGTTGGCATGTATAGGATCCTCTACTCTGTAGTTTTTTCGTCGTTTGTTTGACAGGCAATTCCAGTTTATATTAGACCAGAAGCATGTGAGATTTTCGCCCCGATGATATTCTGACCACAATGCTTTTGAGATGTGATCGAGTGGTCGATAGCTGAGAACATCATATGGTTACCATGAGACTGATTGTAAACAAATATAGGATTCCTACTTGTAGAACAACAGTTAGGCTACAAACACAAACGAAAGTTGTTTTCTTGGGGTCAGAATAGCAAGCACGTGGTACACTGAGTTCACAAACCAACACGTGCGTAGTTGACGAGAAAATTGAATGAATTTGTACAGACGGCTTTATAGTAAGTTGATATTTCCTGAAGTGGAAAACAGTCATATAAAGAACTACTCGTTTTTGAGAAAAACCACGAAATCACCTCAAGGTAATAAGTTACTAATGACCATATTCTGTGCACATGCAAATTACACAGTTTTCCACTCACAGTCAAACGGAACGTTTGCTTTGTCAGAAACGAATGTGTGTTTGAGGACAGTAACTTTGTATCATGCCACGCAACAGTTTTCCTGCACAAATGCGAGTAAATCATCATTTCGCATGCATATAAATTAACCGTCAGCCGCAATCAGTGTAATCCATATGTGGTGCTCTACTGTTGCAGTAGAGGTATATGTAATTGAGGACGAGTTGATTCAACTCGCGAAACACTTGTGAGCTCATGAGTAAGAACAACAATGTCTGTAATCAGTCACATCTGTCAGCTGGACCGACACATTTCTGCTACTGACGGCGTTTGGGTGATTTCTCAAACGGATATGAGTAATTAATTAAGTTTGAAACAAAATTTATGAGATCAATTTCAAAGAGAAATACCTTGAGTTTGAGCGTCTCTGAATGTAACACAAGTTAACTTAATCCATATCATTTGTTTTCGTTAGTATGCGTTTAAGCGTATATTTTGAGTAAAATATGGTGCACGTAAATTGGTTCTAAATTTCATTCAAGTAGCATTCGGTGAATTTCATTTAGAACCAAGGCGGCAACCAGTTCTCTACGAATTGGTGGACAGAGTGTAACATCTACTCTAAGTCTGAACAACTGTTTGCAATCTTCAGTTTATACGATCCCTGATTAATTATCATTAGTTCAGCAAGTAGGTGCAAATTGAGATGCAAACATTTTGTTCATTCCCATCAGTCGTCCGTATGAAACATTTGGCTAGCTAGTTGCGATGCATGACAACAAAATAGTACATTAGCCAGCGTCATGTGAATCAGCAGTAGGTTTGTATAGTAAGTTTAAGTTCCATGGCAACATGCTGGATTGCGTCCAAATCTTCTACAAATAGTGTGTGAGGATTGCGGAAGGAGGCCTAGAAAAACAAAGAAGCGGAGTCAAATACGTGTAACAGAAAACGCTTTATTTCTCCTCGGTTGTTAAAATGCCGATCCGTGATGCTTCATTGCCTGCACTAGCCAACTAATTTTACGTTCCGCTCTGACAAGTTTCGTTCTTTTTCTGCGTCTGCTTTAAAGCAAATACAAACGAATTGATGGATGACAAAAAACAATGTTTTCAGATAAGCATCACGGTTTTGAATGGTACCCATGAGGGTGGATAATAACAAACGCACCGCAATCAACAGCTCCTCTCAAAACGGTACATTCTTCAGGAGCTTCTCGCTAAACATGATGCAGTGGCAGCACTAGCAATCAACCACGTTTGTAGCTCATAAGTACAAATGGAAGAAATTCTACAACGGTACTAATCTTAGTGGTTGCTTGAATCGTTAATCTATTATCGATTGCATTCATTTCATAGTGCTTGCTACGAGTACAACAAGTTTGGACTTGTCACGAATATAGCATTTATAAAGAACCCGTTCTCGTCGTCACTTTAAACACATGTTTGCGAACATTTGTTTTGTCATCAATCATCCTAATGATTTACCGCAAAGATGACTTAGAGTATTTTAATTGAATATGTCCATATTTAAATCCATTCTGTGATTGGGACGATTTTAAACCTGTCCTTATAAAAACATTCCGATTCATTGGTTTAAGCTTCCCCCAGTCGGTCGACTGCTATTCATTTTACAGTCGGCGGCCTAACTCAATTGGATCAGGATTTCTAGATTGACATTGTTAAACCTCTCGCCGTTAAAAGTTATCATCAGAAATCACGTAGTGTGAATAAAAACCACTACCAATTTTGAAAATATGCAACCGACGTCATTCAAAGTAGCACACAAACATATCAGAAATATGGGTAACCGATTTTGGATATAGACGAGAGAAGAGCGGAATTGGAAAACATTCCCTGGGGGAAAGACGAACATGCGTCGTAGTCTCCATTTGGTATACTCGTTTTCACCGAACTGACTGTCCAAATTTCAGATTGTTTTTCTAACGCATACGTATCTTACAATGCAAGAATTGTGAAAAATTGTGGAACTGTTTTGCTTTATCTTCGAACGTGGTAAATCTGGATAAAATGAAATAGTTATGCAATTTTATGTGTAAACTTAAACTTAATTCTGATAGACTCAATTGATTGTTTCTGATAATTTTCTACAGAAGAAACATCACCAGCGACTGGAATTGCATTACCGGAAAACGTACAGAAACGGTTTGTTGACGAGGAAAAAACCTGGCAAAGTTTTCGACAACCTAAATTGATGGAGTGTAATCTGAAGATGTTAGACAGAGATAAATTCATGTCAACTTCTACGACTGTCTGCATGTTGTTGCAAATATACGTTCAGGTAACATACAGAAAAACGAAGTATATTTTGCTGAGTAGTAGAGGATTTGGTTTTTATATAGATTGAATATCAACCACAATTGATCGCAGCCGTCGCATTCCAATAGAACTTACTGTCGACCTCATTCGAAAAGAAAAGTCTACCTATCAATCGTCAGCAAATGCTCGTTTTTTTAACTTCTCCGTTGCCTTCTCATTCATGTCAGCTGATGTGAAGGAATGAAAACAAAATCGATAGTCAAATATCACAGGACGGTTCACATCTTCCACAATGATCGGCCAAGTTTCGCAACGGTAAAATAACTCAGCTCTCAAGTCATAGTACACTACCCTTAAGCTTCAAAGAAATGCTTCCTTATATCGATTGAACATCACCCACAAGTGATCGCAGCTGTCACATTCCCATAGACTTTTCAGTCAGCCCCTTTAGGAAAGAAGCACTAGACTGGAGTTTCGCTCTCATTAGAGCAGCTTGTAAGTAGTGCATATCCCCGCCATTGCCGGGACTAGAACTCCGACCATGCTATCATGAGGCAACCGTGTTTACCACTGTGCCATTAACCTCACATTAGACACGACCGAATTATCATCGCATGTGTACACTCAACCACTTTTGCTTATGAGTAATTATCAGGTTGTTCGGTCATCGCGATAGGAGATACAGTTACTGTCTGTTAACTCTAATCGATAACTTCGCGATTAAGACTTCTTTGACAGTCTAAATAAACCTGTCGGGCGATATTTTAGATTACTGATAAGTAGTCAGGGATTTGGTTAATTTCAAATTGAACTTTACCCAAAATTGGTCGCAGCTGTTTCGTTTCCATAGACATTCTCGTCGGCTGCTTTCAAAAAGGAGTGCTAGACTGTTTCCGTTTATATATTTAAAGATTCCTCCTTCTGGACAACTTCGTATTTTTCTTGTTTTTATCCCAGCTTAGCGCAATAAACCATGCTGTTGAAAGCTATAAAATCGCCATTCGTTTTAGATAACTGTAACAACAAAACTACACTGTTACTGACAATGTGTGAGCTACAGTCAACGACCCATTTAATGAATACACAACTTGTGCGATCTCAAGGATTGCAGAATAAATTTATTATTTGTTTGTAGTACACTTTATCCAAGGAAGACAGACGGAACAAGAAGCAGCTGAGAAATATTCTCCTTGTACAGACAAATATACAGAGTGTAATATAGCTGCTAAAACGACTGATTTAATAGGAGTAGAGTATGGCTGTATTTATACAAGGAAGCATATTCTAACTTAAATTTGGTATATATTAACAATAATGTGTCAACTAAATAAAATATTTTAGTGTTTTATCAAGAATGAATAATATGAACGAATGGAGATTTTTTTGTTAGATCATGTGTTAATCTAATTTTGTGCTCATCATTATAAGTTCCTCTTGACTGACGTTTAGACATCAGACTCTTGTTGCAAATTACCACAGTCAGAGAGGAGAAATTGAGTGAGTTTGAGCATAAACTGAGAGCTCAGAGACTGTCACTTAGTTAGATTCAACCACAGAAACATTTATGCAGTATATGACAATCTAAATTATACAGGTGTGTGCAAAAATTAGCAGTGTCTCTGTTGGCTATTTGCTATTAAAAAGATGAGAATTTTGGTCTGGTAACCTGAGTAACGTAGATTCAGATATAGTCCAAAATTCGTTTCAGACTAACCGCGTTGAATTTGTTGGTAAATAAAATTTGATGGTTGACTGATAAAGTTTAGACAAGTTTCGAGACCAAATTCCAGGCCCTCGGTTAATTACAGTGTGAAACATGCCACCACAATGATAAAAAAATAGGCGTTTATTTAACTGAACGTCAGTGAGGTCCAGCATTTTTGTGTCAGAAACTTTGATGAACTTCGAGTAGATAGGCCTTGTATGCATCAGTGATATCTATGTAAACCTCTGCAAAAATATACATTACAATCGTACTGTGTAAAACCTGATCACGCTCATGTTCAGAACTCAAGTATTGACATACTTCGTATGGTTTTCGCCTTTAAGGTATAACTCCAACATTAATGCCGATGACATGTTTGAGAAAATCCTTGTTTAGTCTTATGGGGTCCAGTTCTTACTTCATTTCTCTTCACGGATTACACATTCCCAAGTGAATGCCACTCAAATTTGACCGCAGCGCTGGAATTTAGGCAAAGTTTCCAACCAACCTGTTTCACACAGAATCGAAAACAAACAATCGTCAAACTGATGATTACTCACAAACGAAAACAGTCGAGCATTCAATAAGTTTTCCTCATCGAAGCGTGGTCAGTGTTCTAGTTTCGGCCATAACATGAACATACACCTTGGAGCAACTCTGATTGGAGGGAGACCAACAACGATAGTTGTTGGTCACCATACGAGCGCAAGTGACGAACTGTTTTATAGGTGATATTTATAGCAATAATCATCCAAGTAATTACGTTTGTACTCAACTTTATATTTGGAAAGCAAATACATTCTGTTTTTCTTCAGTTTTCTTCCCACATTCTTGTTCCTTTCCAAGTGTTGGAATATGTAGGTTGAACTCAAACCTAGATAACAAAGTCCAAATCACATATTTCCGAGCTCCTGGTGTAACTTCATGGCCCAGCTAGTAAAGCGCTTGTTACGTCGTTGATTCGAATCCAGTCGAAGATGAAACATTTTACAACTGAGTTTCATCCAAATCGATGAATTTGCCAAATACCCATCAGTGAACCAGATATATATTCATAGCGCAAACCTGTAAACAGTCTATTGATAATTGCAAGAAATAAGCTATTAAAAGCTCTTGGAAATCAATTATTTTCTAAACAGGCAACATGCGACTACGAGACAAGAGAGCAAGATTCCAATTTCGCTCAGGAAAATTTATTTGTGAACTTGTGACTGACAGAAATTTGAAAAGACATCTGTATACCTGTTACCATGATGTCCAACTTATCTGACGAAATGACGCAAATTAACCATCGGCAAATTTAAAGTTTCTCTCTCTTCATGGGGAAAACAACTTTGCTTCTCAAAGGAGGAATAAGTTAGTTTTCAAAAACTAATATACCGAGAACTGAAAAACAAAAACACATTGGTTTTTCACTTTCAAAAAATTTCAGTGAGATGGAAGATATTATGGGACGTCAAAAACGTTTATCAACTTCCTGATTAGAGTCGGATAACCTGCAATCTCACAGTATATTGATATAATCTGAGCATTATTCACTTCCCTCCATAAAAACGTGCAATAGAAAACACGGTGTAAATGAGTGCATTAGAAACTCAAGAGATTTCTACAGACTTACTCCAACTCTCCAGTTGAAACCTCTTTAGTACATAAAGTGTTAGAAACTGATGCGGTTTACATTTCGCCTCATACCAAAGCGGAATTAGACATAGTCCGCCTAAACGTCGAACATTATTTACATCAACTGCAATTGTATCTTTCGCATTTATGTGAACTTTGTAAAATACCTCTTTTGAAAAGGTGCACTGAACTAAAGTTTAACTTTTGTTGCAGCCTAACAGTAAGGCATATTTCTACTGTGATTGAGACTAGAATCCCAATCATTCATACGCAAAGACTCAACCATACCTGATTGTGAGTGAAGTTTGCATGAATATGTGTTACTCACAAGCTCTAGCGTAAGCAAAAGCGAGTCGTATGATTCTTTTTCTGAAGTGAAGGTTGAATTATCTAAAAAATCTAAACAGCACACAAGTTACAAGTGGTACACAGCTTATACTTACCAGAAACCCCTATTATTCATTGGTAATAGTTGGACATAAACAATACAGTTTGTTGTGAACAACTAACTCAATTTTCCGTTAAATATTCACCGAGATTTTATAGATTTTGTGAAATATTCCCAGCAAAATTGCTCATTTCCATAACTGAACCAAAGTGTATTTATATTATGACAGACCGCGAAAAAATGAGACCGCGCGAAACCATCTATGTACCAACCATGTTATCTCGGCTCACATCCCACGTGACATGACGTGGGGAAAAATAGCTTTGTCTTTTTTCAATAGATCTACGTGTGTTTCTTAATACATTATATGAAAGTAAACCGTTGAGAAGTTATCTTTTGAGAACTAGTCGATATATTGATTGACGTGGAGCCGATTGATTGGTCAAGAATTTTTTTGGCGAAAAATCACTCAAGCGATATAACTGAATTGTTCGTAAACAATATTGTGAACAGTTTTATTTGTTATTCGAGGCAATACGGACCACAAATAATAACGATCTTCCTAATGGCTTATCTATTAGTGTCCACTGTTCAAGTAGCACTCCAATACGACTAGCTTTACTTCAGTTTGGACTCATTAGGTAACGTCACTTCGAATACTGCTTCACTTGACAATTCTTCGTGTTACACTCTGGCTACTGAAAACACCTCATTGGTACTAGATGACATTTAGTCCACTTCACGTGGCCAACCTACTTTGTTTTAGGATGCAACAGTCGAGCATTTATGACATATAAGTCGGGCTGGGTACAAATTGAATGATGAGTTATATATCAGTATTTGTGAAACCTTGTTTGGGAAGGAATGAATAATGACGAATTATACGTAGTGAATTGCAATGAGCAGTAGAACTCTGGTAAGTATACTGCTTAATAATAAGGTTGCAGTATGGTGTCAGAGGAATAGAAGACTATTTAGCAGGTATCGGAGTTTGCAGTCGTTGTTAGGTACTTTAGGAATGTTTATATTCTGCCAAAATTTATCGAGGATTTACCTCACGTACCAGCAGTTTTTGAAAGGAATTTGGCGGAATTTCAGTAGACACATGTAACCTGAAATAATAACCACAACGGACTCAAAGTTACCACGCTCTAGACACCGGATGGCACTAACTCCCTAAATGAGTATATTAAACAACCAATTTAAATAGTCGTAGATTCTGTTTGGTGAGAATCGGAGGGCATAAAGTACTGCTCTGAGGCGCAGTGGTAAACATGGTTGTCTCATGAACAGCGTGTCCGTGGTTCAAGTCCAGGCAGTGGCGATGATATGCACTACTGACGAGCTCTAATGAGAGCGAAACTCGAGTCTAGTGCTTCTTTTCGAAAGGGGCCGACTGGAACGTCTATGGGAATGCGGCAGCTGCGATCAATTGTGGGTGATGTTCAATCTATAGGAATAACTACTTAGATGATTCATGAATTTCTTTTATCATGAAGACTTCGGTTAATTGTTAACGATATGGTCACAATAGAATTTATCAACAGTGGCTAGTTTCCGTTTCACTGCGTTGAATTTGCCTTTTGCTGTAATGAGCTGGATGATGGATATCCTTTGAATAGACCTCAATTCCTCTCATTAAGTTAAAATTCAGTTTGTATAAAAAATATCAAATAAAGGTGTTTGGTAAAATGTTTTCTGATTTTGTTTCTCCATTTTTTAGTGGCCCTCTGAAAAAAAACCGTACGCATTCATAATCTTAACAAACACATATTTTTCGAAGACTGTTGAATTTCAGTCAGATTCCATGGATTTCTCCTGATTTGTTTCAATACACTTATTCATTAGGCCATTCTTTTAGATTATCTATCATCAATTAGTAAATAATACTCAAGTTTTATCGACATATGGTAAAGGATGCGAACGACAAATTGATCAGTCCGAGATAAACCAAAAAAAGACGAATGTAGAGATTTTGCAACGTCTAATACAACCTAATATTTTGGTATGAGCAATAGAATAAGCAAAAACAGACAATGAAAACTTGGATTGTCGCATATAGACAGAGAGTTTCCATAAAAAGATATACTGATTTGTTTGATGTCTCACAGAATCCAACCGCGAAATCGTACTGTAGAGGTGCACAGATACATTCGTCTAAATCAGCTACGTTTCTTTGGGACATCGGAAACACATGTGAGACATAATTGGAACATTTTGTTGGTTTGCACTCATACCAGTTGGGAAGTTGAGCAGTTAGTCAAACATCATCCACTCAGCCTCTTGGGGAGTAGTAATTGTTCACGACAATTTACCACAGAAGTTGTTAAAACAGAAATTTACCGGTAATTTCAGTCCGTGTGACCTACATTTTCATTAATTGGAACATGTAACATTTGTTTCTTTCACAGCTTTTTGTTTGATTAATTTTTAATCGACCTTGCTTGATTCCTTTAATCTGTTTACTTCAATTCATGAAAACATTATCACATAAATAAACCATCATTCCAAGTTATCGTTCATAATGGAAGATTTCGAATGCTACTTAGGATACTTACTCTAACGAGTGTGGGGGGCCATACAATCCTGTTTTTGTTTTTGCCACAAGAAGTATTGAGTCTCTCGTCTTGCCGTCAAAAAAGTGAAATCGTTTGGCATAAATTGTATGCTGCTTTCTCCTGGTCTTCGCTACGTTTTCTCCAATGTTACACTCTGAACTCAAAAAAGTTGCCTGCACACGTTTGCTAAGAATTCGTCGCGAAGCAAATATATTTCTAACGGTTGACTTCTTGTCATCCCCCTGTTCACTGTCAGATAGCTTTTTATTAAGACTTCGTCAGTTAGTATCGTCGATAGCACAGAAGAGCGAAGCCAAAATGGTTGTCGATACAACTAGATGAAGATTTATGGCTACACAGTAGCGCTTAATTGCAGTAGCCACCGAAACTGAAAAAGCCAAGTGAATTGAAAGTGGAGTCGACGGGGAGAAATTCTCTGGGATACGACAACCGGGCATAGATCGGTCGAACTGAATTGGGTTGATGGTTGGATGAGACGACATTCTTAGGAGTATGATTTCCTTGTCTACCTTCTTTAAAAACGATTGACAGTTTGACAAACCTATCTGGCAAAATACAATGATTTCATTTCTGTCTAGTTGGTTACATACCCTGATCCGATGCAGTTTGCCATTCGAACGCAAACGGTCTCAAACTTGTTTCAACTATTGTTTGTTAAGCTTTAACAGTGCATCAAGTAAGTGGTAATTTGTAAGTAATTATGGCCTTAGGGCGAAAATTTACGATCAGTAATCTCGTAAACTTAATCATAATTCCTGGCTAGTTTGGCTTGTACAACTTCTAATGTTTCACAAACATATTCCACCTTTACATTCCATGTGTCTGTTCAGTAGTAGTGTGGTTCAGACTTTCATTTTCACTGCAGCCTGGTTCTTTATATGGGGTTCATTTTATTAAGATTGTACATTTTACCAAATCACTTAAAGTTGTTACTTTCACATTTTCTCCAGCCAGATTAAAACGGAGTTTATTAAAATTTCCCCGAACAAACTCCTAGTGTCAAGCTTAGTAGGTGGTCTATGTCCGGTTTCCAGTTGTTTGACCCTCTGTGTGTGGGCAATCGGACCGACATGTAAGCTCTGACATTAGTTCAGTCACCATTTCAAGAGTGACTGGTGAGATCTATTTTGCAGACAGAAAGGCTGGAGGTGATTTGCTTGTTAATCAACTTAATCAGTAGAGAATAAGGCGTCGGATTTTCAATGGAGACAATTCTTGTGTAATCAGCAAAGCACAGAAGAAATCGTCATCACCAGATTAGAGACATCCCGATTTTAAACCACATTAACTTGGATTAGAGTAAAACGCAACAGAAACATTATGCCAAGGTGGTTTAACTTCCTAGTCAGCTTGGCTACAGAGGCATAGTGAAGACCCAGGAATAATACGTTTGAATCCGGTTACGCTTCTATGTTTTGTAACTGAGTTCAAATGTGAAATACTTGGATTCAAAACGTGGCTTCATAACTGAACTGGTGCGGCACTAGCCTAGCCCGGGTAAGCTGTTACTCTCGGTCGTTCGTGTCCAGCACAAGTTCATATTTTTCACAAACTGATCTTCTCTAAATTAACGAAGTTACCCAGCAGACAACAAACTGATCATGCTGTCTAATAACGGCTACATTAGGGCTATCCAAACCGAATACGATTATTTTTATCAGCAGTGTACTTCAGTCTAACAAATTCGGCAGTGTGGTTTTACAAGTTTGAGACATGGATTACATGATTTTGATGGGTTAACTGACGAAGTGTGCTACAAAGTGTACCTGCTCACCTACCTACCATGTTTGTTCTGGCTATCTGTATGCACAAGTCAGGGTTGTTTATCGGTTTATGCAAGTCTTGTTGGGGACTACACACTTCTGATATAGTTCCGGCGCGTCTTCATGACTCAGCGGGTGCTTAGGGACGTGGAGTCAATGTTGACAACCCGTGTCCTACTGAAACTCTGAGTTTCTAAACTTGGACCTCCTTATCATATTCTATTCGTCATTTACTTTTCCGGGTCAAGTGTACATAACTGTAATATTAACGTTCATGATTTATATTAGTTTCTTTTCTGCTTTGACAAAAAGATTTCGCTCATCCATTTTCTGAGCACTGATCTACAGTCCCCTAACCCAATCGCCCGTAAGTATTTCACTGTTTTATCATTTGTCCCCCCGTGTGAATGTGAGTTAGGGCAAGCATTCTCTGTGACTCGATACCGGTTTTTTTCTTCAGGGAAACCTAAAAAACTTGCTTTGGAATATATGCTGAAGAGAGTTTACATTTCGTCAAAAGTTTTTAATGGTTTTGTAGGTGTCGCGCTTATCAATTGGTCCTTTTTGATCTCCTGACCATTAACATTGTCAACTGTCACAATGTTTTCTGCATCTAAGTTGACGACGTTAACATACGTTTTGTGTTCAATGTGATCTACTGACTCAAACCTTGGCGCAGCTTTATCTCACTTTACTACCTGGTCTTTCATAGAATTGTCATTTTATTATGTTGTTGAAGCCACTAGTTAACTTTTTGCAACATAGAGTTATAATTGGGCTTCATCTTTCTGATACTATATGTTTCTACACGAAAATAATACATTCTTCTGTAGTTTTGGGCAAGGCGCTAAGGTTACTTGAAAACCTTTTGAAAGCGCTTGCTTGCAAACCGACAAATTAGCCAACAAATAGCTTTTGGTCTAATGTCTAAACCCTTTTCTGATGTGTTTCGGTGCAAGTGGTTGATCTCTTTGCGTGGAAACATAAATTGTTACTTAAACGAACGACAAATTAATGACTACGTCCTTTACAGTGTTTATCATTTTGTCTCGAATTATTCTTGAAAGATTTCTTATTAAACTCAACATCAATAAGACATTATTAAATCTTCCGTTTTACACTCAAGTCAAGTAATAAACCAGAGTTCTATCGAGTTGAATTTCAAAATTGCCAAAGTAACTGCTAGTCACAAATTTCTATCAAAACAGTTTACAGTTTCAGTGTTATTGACCATACAGTGTACGATAAATTAAAATTTTATCGATTTTCACATCGCATTTTAAGACCGTCAAGCTGCTTGAGATACTAGCGGACAATAATCAGAAAAAACATTACATAAAAAATTTACATCTCAAAATACTTGGTGAATTCTTCTAAATGTCAATTGGTTTATTTCATTGTGTATGTGTCCATATACGTAATCTCACAAATTCGTGTCCATACAATAATTTCAGAAAGTATGGGTTCAACCAATTAATCGCCATTTATTAAATATAAATAGAAAATGTTTGAAGTAATGCTTGTACATGAAAATTAAGCACTGAACAGAGAGAAAATTGTTTTTTCTAATAATTGGACCAAAGTTTAGTCTTTTATTCCATCCTAAAACTGATCAGCTCATAAGAGCTGTTTGTCCACTTTACAATACTTCTGTTTGAGCAGCCAAGATTAAACGAAGGGTCACTGTTGCCCCAGATAAAGAAATCCGAAAATGTTTCAAAACCAGTGGAAACATGGAGAACTATTTCTCATGATGTTTGATAGATTATCAAAAGCACATATGATAATTTTATCTTGTAGGCCATCAACTTTGTGTACGATGCTTCCTCTAAGGAAACCATCCCCACAAGTGCCGCTTGTGTAAAAATGATGCAATTTATCCGATAAACAACAATCAAATACTATTTTCCTAATTCCAACAGTGATCCTGATTTAACGATCAATTTCCCCTGCAGATCTTCGACTGTTTCAAGTTTTGTCATGTGAACTTCAAACTTATAGGAACTGACGATAACAATTCTGATCCAATTGTTGACTACAAGTTCGGGGATTTAGATGACCTCAAGCTGAACATCATTCATATTTGATCGCACTTCTTTCATTCGGGTAAGCTCTTCGTAAGACCGAGTCAGAAAGACAGTGTCAAAGTTGAGTTACACCCTGTTAACTTCGTTCTCATCAACAGTGCATATCTCCTGATTTAAGTTCTGATTCTGAATCAAATCGTCCGCAACGATAAATGAATTAAATTTTGTAAGCCCAATAGACAGTGAATGTAGTGAGTACTTCACTGCAACCAATATCAAATCGTGCTTAGTACATAATATTGTTTTTATTGATTTGCACGATTCGAGATATCGCCTGGCACAACTATCAAGCAGTCAACCTCCTACCTCAACTAGACCAAATACCAAATGCATCAGTCGTGACCTTGACCTTCAGTACTGTTCCCAGTTCTGACCATCCCGAATTGTAGAGGCTCCGTTGTCAATGTCGCATGTAAACTGATGTAAGAAAGCAATTTGATTACAGCAGTTGGAATCTGCACACAATCGAAATGAACGTATAGTTGAACGGTGTGATAGTACCGTCAGAATGAACCAAAACAGCACATTAGTAGGTAATCGGGTACTCAATGTTAAAGTGTCCTTCCTGCCGCCGTCATCTTTTGCTCGCGTAAACAAAATCTGGTGAATCTGTCAGTTTGTGTTGTTTTGGGAAGAAACATCAAAGCTATTGAAAAATTATCGAGTAATTACGAACAGAGAAGATGGAAGAACATTCGCAAAGAAGTATACGACAATTTCGGACGCAGTCTGATAAGTTAGAAAATTGATGTCATTACATAAGAATGAAACAAATGTTCGATCATGAAAAATAGAACAACCATGGTTAGAGCAGAAGTGAAACAGAAATAGAATGTTACTAAAGATTTCGTGATAATCTGCATGATTATTTTGTGATATATCTCTCCGAAAACAAGTACAACTAATGTAAATTCAAAGAAAAATGAGAATCTTCAGCAATCGATATTGATGTACCCTAAAAGAATGTTTGTACGTTTATACTCCGGCAATCATGTGATTTGAACTATTAATAAAGTAGACATGATGGTTCAACTATCAAAAAAACATCAAAGTACATTTCATCCCTAGATAAATCGGGTTTTTCATTGACTCACAGTTTTTTTTCGACTTCGAGGGTTAGAGTATGATCTTCACGGTTCTGAAGTGAACTCGGCTTTTTATATATTTGAAGGAATCATAATAAAGAGAGTAAAGGCACAACTGCTTTTGATGTTGTAGTCGACGGTTTTCACTGTATAGTAAATTTTATCGTTGTCTAATCAATAAGACTAGACTAGATTTTTAACATGCAAATGCGCAATGTAAAAAGCGACGTTCGTATGAAAATTCAAAGTGTATATTCTCTTTTCCGAACACTCAATAAAATCTCTTATTTAAGCTTACCTCTCGAAAATAAATTTTGTATGCCAGACAGTCAAAGACGATTTATATTCATTCATTCTTCAGCGGGACGGAAAGTGAATAACATTGTCGTTATAATTCTCTATCAACTGTTAGGTATTCAACATTAATGGTTCTTAAAACGTCGCTAAATGAAACAGGCCTCCTGTAAAACACAAAAACAATACAAACTATTACCCACCGGTTACGAACTTCTAGTCCGTGACGTTGAAACTGGCGTGGGCGCATTTTTGATTCGCTAGTTTGTACGAGTCTATTTTGTTCTCATCACATCTCATACTGCTAAACGAGGAGATTACCAGCTAATAAACTTTGCGCATGTAACCTTAAGTTTTATCTTGCTTCCTTCAGACAGCTTAACATATGCCTTAATTTATGCGCATATATGGTAGGTTAACGCGGAATCACTATTGTTATTGCGAGCACCATAGAAAAAGTAACGTTTATCGATAGGCGTGCATACAATGAATTGTAACTGACTTCGGTTGACAAAGATAAACACAGAACAGTAGTTTGAGCATTAGGTTAAGTAGTCAAATCCGAGATTATCGCCAGGTTCATGCATACCACTCGACTTAAAACGTGTTTGTCGATTGGCTGTGTTTTTGTTTATTAGGGCGCAAAAAACTTTTATTTGCCTCCTAACATCCGTTAATGTGTCATACAAATAGTCGGCCGAATCAAACTGTTTTTGGCTATCAAAAGTGAAATATAACACTAAACAACTCATCGTTCTGCATGTGAATGTAATAAACCTTGTGACGAAATTGGAATGTGGTTCATCTAATCTGAAACGTAAAATCTAACATGCACTAGGATGACCTTATGTCACTTGAAAATCGTTTGAAATCTTCAAGTCAGTGAAGGTAACAGAAATACGGATGAAGGATTCTTCTCAAAGATCCGTTCGCTCTGTTTGGTTCATGTCAGAAACTCAGGGCATCCTCTCGGTAAGCTTCTAAAGAATAGCCTCAAAGGTGGAACTGTGATAACGTAATTCTATTCGTTAGGCCGTGAATAAGTAGATTTATGTATCCGTATATACTTTTGAAGCAAATACGGTCCTGAGGTTGGCAGTCGGGTTCGTGTACAAAGTACGGCACAACTAGTTTCGTACATATGGTACACATGTAAACAACTTCAGTAGTATGTAGCCGTGTATTATACTATCTTCTTGCGAAGGGTTTGGTTCCTAAATATTTGGCGTAGTACATGATAGTATATCTCTTCTCAACTCGTTTATAGCAAACCCACACTTTTTTCGTAAGCAGACAACAAACCAAGTGATTTTTCTTGCAAAATCACTGTTCCACTTTCAACCAGATTTTTCCCAGGTAAGTAAACTTCTCCTAATGTCTCAAGCTACAACCTTTTTCGGTGAAGTCAATCCAGAAGCAAATAAAAATTGCCAGTACCATTTACTATTTAACTGGAGCGTTATAACAGTAGATCACTACTCACTTCAAACTATGTTTGTTGCGTTCAATGATGAGAGGAACTGACCGATTCGGCTAGCACGTTCACAAGGATGAGTTTCTAAGAGGCAACAGTTCGTCCCAGTTACCGCTTCTTCATGTCGCGGAAGGTTAATATAATCAAAACAACTATGTAATAAATAAATTCTCCAAAAACTGAAAGGGAAAGCCGCGTAATTTGAAATGAACCCAGTCTAACCAATAGGGGAAATATTACGAATGTTCTGGTGGATCAAGCCCAGCGTGCCTACGTCTTGACCTCAGAGCAGATCAGCCACAATACAAATTTGGTTATGAGCACATTTTACACATTCCCCTAGCATACGAGAACTTAATACACAATTTGTTGAGGAACTCATTTTGAGGTTCAATCAGAAATAATTTTATACAAAAACAAAGTCAACCTGCCACTCTTAGCTGATCGATGGCGTACGCGGATAATGCTCTTTAGCATGATCTTCCGCATGTATAAACACGAAGTTGCCTGACACTTCAGTTTTTGAATCTGAAAGTTAAAAACTGTTAACTTACATGACGTAATTACAACAAATACTAAATCTCATCTGCGAGAAAGTCTTTGTCGATCAACTTTGCGAGCCTTGCAGCAAGGAAACTGAGTGAATGTTCTTTTTCGAAATATTAGTTGATCCCCCTTTCTTCTCTGATTGCGTTTTTGATCCAAACAAAATAACAGCTCGAACGTTGTTCTTCTCAGCGATGACCTGTTTGTTTAAACCGTTCGTAATTAGTTTTCATCTAAACCTAGTTAGCGTTATATTAGTCAAGTAATCACAAAACTCAACTAATAATCATGAACTCATGAATGTTCTAAGGGTCGTAACAAGTCTAGTTACCTAATTCACAATATTGATCAGATAATATGCGTTTCGATTATTCCACTCGCCACTGAGGTAGCCCGGTTTTGTACATTTTTGTGGTCGATGAAAATGAGATCAAACTCAGTAGCATGGTTCGAAAAAATGTCGTATAAGGTGAATAGTATTTTTAAAAAGTTCAAACGTTGAATGAGAGAGGCAAGTAGCTGACTTTAACTATTGACTCGGTAATAGATTGCATCGAGGCGAAACACTCCATTAGTAAGGTTACAAGAACATCCGACACATCCTGTAGTGGATGCACCCTACAACCTGCGTAAAAGTAATCTTTTAAATTCGCGTGATACAAAAACATACACATGTATATTTTGCTATGGATAATCTCGCTTTCACTCTTGCTATTCACTGATTCCGGTGAGACTTTAAGGAATCTATTTAGTTTATCATATTATAACAGAGTTAGGAAACTACTGCAGTATGCCACCCGGTAGTACACCCAAATATTGGCTTAATTTGTCAGAAAAATGAAGCACTACCCATATTTGATGCACAATGTACTTGAGACGTTCACGCTCTCAAGAAATAACAGTTGACCCCCCCATTGGAGGTAGTAAACTCAAGGGTGAAGCACGTTTTATTGGAATTTCATTAATGCGGAAGGAAGACATATTTTGCGATATGTTAACATATCGTTTACTCTTGTCATCCGCTAACGTAAGGGAACCAAATGGCAGTTTAGCATTTTTAGATGTGTTCATCACTTGGCGTGGGGATGGAACATTACAGCGGTTGGTCCACCGCAAGGCAACATGGGGCGGACAATATCTCCAGTTCTCCAGCTTTGCTCCCATAGCATACAAGCGGGGTTTGGTCAAAACCCTATTTCATAGGGCCGACATATTTGAACTCCTGGTAGGCTGCAGACAGAAGAAAACATGCTGAAGAACACTTTGGTGGCAAACGGATATCCTGAAAAGTTCATTGACATTCATTGGAGGATGAACAAATGCAACGAGCCAATGCAAACCGTTCAAAAGAAAGATATATTCTTACTTTTGCGATTCATCTGGCAAATGATATAAAGCACAAATTGCAATGTGCTTTATCCCGTACGTACGCAGCTGCCCAATTACGTTTGGTTCAAACCACCAAAGGACCTGTTCTACACCATCGCGAACGCAGTTTGTCTGACCAGTCTGTATTTCACATTGTTTATCAATTCACCTGCAGTTGCGGTGGCCGACAGCTATCTCAGCAAGTGGCCGATTACGTCCCGAACTGATTCAAATAACTTATGACACAACAATCTGAAACTGGCGAACCTGTTACTCGAAGCCCCGGGTCATCGATTGCCAGACATCTCATGATAAGAGGTCACGAGGTCGACCTACTTAAATCACTCAAAATATTGTTACGTCAACAGAACCCGAAGCTACTGGCCTTTAGCGAAGCCGTGTTGATCAGAACTCACCAGCCGGCGCTATGTGCACAAAAGTGGTTGGAACAACCCATAGGATGGCCGTGGTGGTGAGGACAATGTGTGGTGTGACTGTATGCGTGTCCGTATCCTGTCTATCTCTATTTGTGTATCATATATAACACATCGGTCACTCATGTTTGTCTTTGCAAAAGTTTCGGTAAGAATTAATATGACACCAACCGCGACATTCAGGCAATTAACGTAAACAGTTCTTGCAATTAGATAATCCGTTCGGCGTATTCTTTACGAAATCGGAATTTAACTCTGGTGTTCACGGGACTAATGTGTTAACCACAAGGCTAGTGAGCTGACACTAGGCATGACTGAATCATCAAATCCAAACGCTCAACCACAACCTTTTGCGAATAATGTTTAAACCGCCCGACAATCTCGACTACAAACACGGTAAAGGTTTTTTAACTGCAATCGATAACCCCGTATTCAATTAGATTGAAGTCACGGGATTCATTGAACCGACTGAGCAATGTATATAGCATGAAATGAATTTTGGTGACTCAGTGAATTTCAAATTGAACACCATCCATGATTGAAGGTTTAGATATGATGGATCGGTCATGCCTGCTATCAGATCACTGGATTTGTGGTTAACCCGCTAGTCTCAGGAACACGAGAGTTGGAGTGCAAATTCCAACTCGGACAAGGATATGCACTAAAGATGAGCTCCAATAAAAGCGAAATTCGAGTTTATTGATCCCTTCTGAATGGACTTTATGAATGCGAGGAATGTTATCCAATGTGAGTGGTGTTCAATTTAAAATAATCTAAATTCCTAAAGTTCATTTCAAACTATAGCGTGAACGCACTGATTTTGAGAAGGATTAAAAAGCCCGCTTGTTTTTGCGTTAAACTGATGGTTGTTTAAATGAAAGCGTTCATAATGCTTGAGTCAAAAAAGGACAATGTATCCATTATAAAATCTCTAAAAACACGGAAATTTTACGGATTCTAAAATGTCATCCCCTACCTGCTCGTGTTAGCCACCTACTCATCTGTTCCTGCAATCTTCACATGGCAGTTGTACAAATTGTGTTCCTCACAGTTCAAATCATTGCTTTGTCAACGAAATCCCCCGTTGACGAGTATTAACAAAAGCAAAGCTTAAGTTCATTGTTTCTTTCTAAAGAGGGTTGACTAAAAAATCTATGAGAAAATTAGAGCTGCAATCAGTGTTGAGTGAAACTCAAATCAACTCAGCCGTGTATCCGACTACTAATCAATAATTCTTTTCACATGAGTGACTTCATTACTTTAGGTGGATTCAAGTTGAAAAATTGTGTTTTACATCTTTCAAGTTGAATATTTAGTAGTTATGCAACCCCAACTTAAACGGGCTCATATTTTATTAAAATTGTTAATTGAAATTCATTATGAGTTTCTATACAAATTTGATAGGATAAATGGGATTGTCTGCTAAGTGGCATATAACGGTTGGTTGTTATTTACGGGTGTGCCGATAGTTGTAGTTGGGGATATACGTTTGTGAAAGCCAGAATGAACAGTATACATGAATTCAAACTTTTGTACTACGAAATGCTCAACCACTGTAGAATCAATGAGATGATAGCGAACAATGCCACTGTTGTTAGACAGACGCTTTGTAAATCCAGGGAGAATTGCAAAACCCCAAGAAAGAAGTCCAGGAAAGAGACAATCAATGTATTTTTCAAGATAGTCATACCCTGGTAGGTTGTCTAGAAATGTTTATCTAGATTGATTTCTTCGGATACATTCTATCGTCCTCGCTAAAACTAGTTATGTTTCGTTGTCTGTTATCTAAAACATTTCGATTCGTTCCTAATGAGAAAGCGTGAACACTAAAAGAGAAACGTTGACAAATTATTCGTGTGAATTCTGCACGCCGATCTATTTGACCTAAACGCGGTATAATCTCCTAGTCAGAAGGATGTACGTTCAGTGACCGATAACAGAACTGGCAAAAAATCTTCTTAATCCGATAGGGCAATCCATATGTTGCAACCGAATTAGTGTGATTATCGAATAGAACAATTTATTCATTTTTATCAACAGCTGTCAACCGCAGTCTGAGCAATTTCTAAGATGCGTCCAATTGGCGAAGTCGCCAGAAGGCACATCCTAACGTGGTAGCGTTCTCTGATGTACAAATATCACTTACTCAAGTGAAAGATACTATCAAGCTAAAAAAGCAAACGTTAAAGAAATCCGTTAGAACTTGCTTATATTCTGTGCATCAAATTGGATGCTTATCATTCTGCAACGATACCGATTTCGTGACAGATGGTTTGGAAATGCACACAGTCTCGCTCTAGCCCTAACCGTTGCGCTTCTTTTGGCCTACAGGCTGAAATCGATCAGCCGTTTTGTGGTTGGCCTGCAAACGAGCAAGCATCCACCACAGCCCCAGAATGGGTTGCGTAAGGGTTTTTGCAAACGGCTAGACCAACCAACAAAGCGGTTGATAGATTTCAGCCTATGAGCAAAAGGAAGCACAACGGCTAAGGCAATTAATACATATACCTTCCTGCAACCCCGGTGACCCTGATCCCGTGGTCTAGTGGATGAATGCTTGGACTGCCACTTATTCACGGGTCGTGGGTTCGATCCTCTGTCGTACGTGGTGCTGATGAGACCTAACTAGGTCGAAACAGCTGTCCACCACTTTGCTGGTGGTCACTGGGACCAACCGTCTGCAATATGTTGATTACTTCTGAGACAATTAAAATAACATGTTCAACAGAGGCAGCTAGTATGTCCACCAGATAAAACAAAACTATACTACCTAATATTGAAAAGCCGACTGTTATATCAAAACCATGCCAGAATCATCAATTGGCTTAGTGTAGAGCTGGACACTTACTGTGATGAAATACACACCAATAAACACAGTAGTCACCTGCATGCAGTGGTTATTATGACCAGAAATTAATCATACATAACATGTGTAGTATACCCGATAAGAAGGAGAACGAGGATTCGCCAGAAATCGTTTATCAAGAACACGTAACACTAGTCACTGTTCGTTCAGGTAGTTTGTCTTCACTTGGGGCCTCTTCTTCGGAGATTGCACAAATCGTCGGCTCTGCAACACAAGGGAAGGAGACAGGGATTAGCCGCGGTTCAAAAGCATACGACGCGCGCTTTTCCACTTTCGGTTTCACTTTACACATGCGAGTATCAGCAACAGAACTGTTCGCTTCACGGTTTCACACTAAACAGGCAACTGTTGCCAGATTCACGGCCGTTTCGACGCCCACGTTTCTCTTGTCTGTGCTAATCAGCTTTCAGTCTCGTCCACTTTGCGTACACATAGTTGATTCTGGCGGTCTGTTTGCCTTTGAATTGATACCGGTTGCCTTATCCGACGTAAAACCGGAAGGTTCACAGTTTCCGCCGTTTAACTGAGCAGCTTTTGATTCGTACGTTATTTCGGTTTGAGACAACCGTACGTGGATTTATATACGCGAGCCAATTGTTCTATTCCTAACACATACGAACCAAGGTAGTGAAAATCGATGCACACATTCAGAAAACATACCAAGTACAGTGTTCTCAGTGGCTGGTTACAAACAGTTTCCCTACAAAATACAATACGAAGTGTATATTAATGATTAGCAGTTGTACACAGTGACTCAACTAAAAGACAAGGAGGTGACGCAAATTGCAGAGCATTTGAATTAATTTTTCCTTCTTTATTTGAGTAAAGGGAAACGATTTTTCAAGACGTTGTCTATAGGTTGAGCTCCAACACGTATCAGTCGGCGTGCACACTCAGCAGTAACTTGAAATAGAGTATCAAACACTCCAAACTCTTCTCGTAGTCTAGACTTTGTGGTTGAATTGATATGTGGTGGTTCACATGGATGCCGATCATCTGGGGAAGTGGTGACAGACGGATTGTCTTCTAGTCAGTTTACAAAATGATTGGAAGTAACAAAATTCACTCATTTTGATTTAGTCATCCGTAACCCTTTAAACACATAGATCGGGCTCGTTTGACGACAACAATTAACTATACTGATTGGTTATACTATATGTCAGGCAGTTTGTATATTTCTTACTATCTCGCTGACATTCCGCTGTACTAGGTCTAATCATACCAAGCACTCAGTGGGTTTATATAATTTTGGGAGGAACAAGTAACCAGCGATTTCTACAATAGGCATGGCCATTAAGGTGGGTTGCACAGAAGAAAACAGACGTACATTTACGTCGAAATAAAAGAACGGAAAACGGTGTATTACACAACTTCAGTCATAACCGTATGTACGAAATCTGCGAAAGATATGTCATATCTATGCGATCATTCTGTCCTGGGTTTGCGTACACGGCCATGGAAAGTTCAACGTTCTGATTGACCGTTTTTGAGCGCACAGTGGTGGTGAGTGTAGGCGAATTGTGCGCTCAAAAGCGGCCAGTCAAAACATTGAAACCATATTTCATAGTCCGTTCGCCCTACTTACCGACACAAAAGTTGACAACACGTGTCAGCAAAAATGATAACGTGTATAAACAGGGGATTCGTCAAGGATACAGGTTAGTAATGATTAGTAACTACAAGATTGGTTGATGTAACCTGAGCATCAGTAATACTAGGATTCGGCTTTATCAATCAAACGGACGATGAATAAACTCAGTTCTAGACAAGATAATTGGAGTGATTCCTCTGGGGAGGATCGAACGACTTCAACATTCTTCACAATCAAACGTGACTAGCAGTTTAGCTGGAACAGTTGCGTCAGTGAACGGGCGAGCTGAATGGATGTGATTCTCATAGGCGAGCCACGTGTGCACTTCACGATGTGGTAGATATAGGGGATTTAGAAAAAAGGATGAAAGGAAATAGGGTATCATCCTTCTGTTGAAAGTCGCCGATGTTTTCAGTTTGTCCACTCTGCCACCTTCTTACCACACTTGGGTGTGTTGCAGTACTCGATATCCGATTCGACCATCATTTGACTAAACGACACCCTGGTGGTGTTATATCTCTAATATACAGGGTAGGATAGGTGAACACGTCAAGCAAATAGCCACCATTAGTCTTCCAGTTGGAGATCGGCATCTCTGGAAAAGTTTATCTATAAGGATGAACGCCGTCGATTCGCGCGGGACTACCTCACTATCTGTCAGGTTTCTCGGTAGCTTTTCTTACTGGTCAATTTGCACACAACACAGGACCCGCAATTCATTTCTGACTGTTGATAAAAATCAAAGGTCATTGCTGATCCGTCCTGCTTCCGATAAACGAGACTTTCAAACTGACGTAACATCTGCATAATTCGTCCTGGATTACTGTGATGCCAAAACATCTACCTACATGGTCCACGGTCATATACCTTTAAAGTATGACTTCATACTGGATGCGTGATCGGAACCACAAGGGAAATTGTGCGGTTATTTATGACAATATTTATGACTGTGGTCACTATGATAAGTGACCAGGCATATCGGTGCTGCTAACCATTCAGATAGAGATTTTTATAGATCGGTGCATTTATTGTTTCCGGAATGAAAGGTAGTATTCAATATCTGTCCGCTCTAACAGCAACACCTGGCATTTGAAACAAATATATTTACACAGAAAATTGCGGGTTTATTGTAACAACTTCGACAAACGATATAATTTGGTTTGCATTCACCGGTCACTAGCAAATGACTGGAAACTGATTGGCCTAGGTAAGGCAAAGCGGTTGCTTAAACTGACGGAGCACTGTAACGTTTTTTGTTGTAGAGTGTATAAAACGTTGCAGCTGTTCCGACAGCTGTGCAGTACGTCGAGTGATTGATTTCTTAGCTGAAGCGAGATGAGCAGCTGCAAGTGACAAATTAACCGCCAAATAAAAGACTGTCTTTTCTAATTGACGATCAGTACCTCTGCTGTTCAACGCTTTCACTAACGCGAACCAGTCTGTGGGCTAATTGATTCAGTAGTTTCCATTACATCGTATGGAACAACTCGTGTGTTTTGTGACTGAGTACGAATAATCTCTTCGATGGTATATTACTTCGGATAGTAAAATGCAACAATAAGCTTCCGGTATCCCTCTAACAGTTAAATTAAAAGTATACATAGCCGATTTTTGGAAGCTTTCTTGTAACATATCGACGTATTGTATATCACAAAAATCATTTTAGATATATGGACGGGGTCAAATTGTTGTTCCCAGTTGAAGAAGCAAACAAGGCTTATTGCAGTTAGTCAGGAGCAGGTATATCTAGCGACGCCTGTTCTGTGTGGGTAGCTTGCTCATAGACAATTTAGATAAGGCTGAGAAGAATTCACAAACGTTCGAGCAAAGAACAGCTAAACTTGTGGGAATTTCCAAAGATTAATGTTAACTACCTCTAAGTGTCGAATTTAGCAAATCCAAGAAATTGGCAAAAAAAGACAAGATTTTATGTTAGACAGCAAAAATCTACATGTGACTCTTTTGTGATGCCTTTCGGTCCAAACTGACGAGTGGGAACGAAATAAGACGCAAAAATGGACAGAGCAAACATATATCGATCATAATGCGTTGAGGAATTCATACAACTACATACATTCATGTCTGAGAATTTCATAAGCTACCGTCAATCAGGGAGTTAGCCAAACGTGTCTGCGTAAAGCATACATCAGTCAGTGACATACGGGAGACCAACAAAACATGGCCACGTGCAGTTTGCCTTACTTTCAGGTGATTTGTTCGCGTACTGTAGGAAATTTCACACAAAACAACGTCGCTGTAAAATAACACGTCGGCAGCATCTCAAACTCTCACTATTTCGGCGAGTTAACTTTGGCCGGAACGTGACACCATCCATCTCCACGATGAATATATTGTAAAATCCTCCCGTATTGGATACGGTATTGACGTAATCAACACAATACAAAATTGCAAATTGGCGGCACACCATCGTTTCCGATTACGACAGAAAACAAGGACAGTGTAATTCAGAGAACCGGAGATATTTGTTGCACTGCATGCATCTGGTTACTTCCGATAGTAAATTTTGCAGAATTTCAGCGCATTTGTTTACATGACCGAATCATTTATGTTGACCGATAGATTTTCCACAAGGACAGTGCGTGATGTTCAGCTAACAGCAAGTGTGCAATTGGAAGCATCATCTTAGAGACCAAAAATTACGTGATTCCCAATATAAGTGGTTGCTCAGGCTAATACAAACGTTCATTTTAAAGCCACCTATAAGTTTACTAGCCTTAGGGTTAACATATGCGAAAACACTTGCGAATATCACATTTGGAATGAAGCAGGACTTGACTAGGTTTATAACAGTTTTCCATTAACAAAACGAGATGTGTTGTGCCTGCTTTATAGACAGGTGGAATTCTGCAAAGTAACTGCTATAGTTTGGGTCGCTTGCCGTAACCTCCAGAAGGGTCGTGGTAAATGGGTTTTGAAATCCTGAAGTTAAAAGTCCCCGCCGTTCACCAAAATTACTGGAAACTTACGTACAAAGTTTCGTTTAATCTATCGAAAACCCTGTCTGTCACCAATTCATGGACAGTCAGCCGTTGGCCAACAAAAATCTGACAAACTAAGCGCGATATTTTAATCTTGATGATTAAGAATTACTTGTGACAGGTAGTTAGCACAAAAAAATGTTCAATTCGAATAGCGCATCACCGTTTTGTCTTTTGGCGGTATACGAGTGAACAGATTTAGTTTCAACCTATGAGTATTCTATACATTTTGAAGACTCGCATCCGTTCTCTTGAGAGAAACGGATACCAGGTTCATATTCACAAGAGAGGCTGGCTGAGCGTTCAATTTCAATAAATCAGCGACACATTAGTCAACGCAGTTTCCTTATGAGAATGTGGTCGGAGTTCAAACCATGATACTGGCAACATGTTATTGGTGCCTGGTCTGAACAAGTGTGGGGTTCAAACCTAGTGCTGCTATCAACCTTGAGTACTGTTCAACTGGAATCGGTATCATGTCGTTATCATGATGCGACAACAAAGCGCTGTTAAATGCCAACAATCGCGTGCAATTTGTCGAAAATCTGACTGGCCTGGAGCAATAAAACGTTCAGTATTCGGTAGACGGCTATTCGTTTGGAATTCAATTTCAACACCATTCTATGAATTTTGAACAGTAACTGTTAGTACTGCGGCCATAATGACAAGTTATACGCATTCTACAGTTTTATAACCATGTTTATCATCTGGGTATGCATGTATTTAATTCAGTAACCTGTGCGAAGTTCCCGATCACAATTGCTGAATTCTACGCTCCTCTTTATTATATTCCACACCAACAAGCTATTTTAAATTAGTGCCAAGTTCACATTTCAATGACCTTCAAGTAGACAGATATCTGGAAGTTGTATTATGTGGAATACTTTAGTGAAAAGAGGCTTTGAACATAATGATAAAATTTACCACCAATATCGAAAGAGAATATTGCATGTATTTACCAAAATAAATGAAATTTTACGATAACGTTAAAAGGCGGATATCACAAATTTCAGTGATATGTTCATTTTAGGAAACGTCTTTTAAATCTCTTTATAAGTAAATCTTCTTCTTAGCTTATCATACTTATAACACATTACTTCACCTTTGTATCTATCAAATTGTGGGTGGAATTCCTGTAGTCATCAAACAGTTCACATCTAAATTGAACGTATTTTCACTCAGATATGAATTTGAATGAGACTCCGGCAGAAATCCCAAGTGTGATTGTTAATCAGACAATATTGTACAAACTGTCTGCAATAATTTTCTGACTTTCGTATAGGATTATATGTCCAGAAGTACATTAGTCTGACAGGCACACAATAGAAAAGCTGTATAGCATTTGCAGCGAACAAATTGATCGTCGAAACATCTTTTTATTGTACAACAGATTTTGGTGACATTGGGCTAATTGTGACCTTCAAAACGCCAAGTTGAACATGAATTAAACATAATCATCAAGGTGGAAGAAAATTAAATCTCTGAGAAAGTGATTCTTGTATAACTCAATTCACAATAGCTATATTAAAGAGAAACTCATTTAGATGGGATGTATCACAAGTTATATAACTGATTGTCTGCCCTCTGGTCCTCAGACCGTGTCAATTTTGTGCACATCTTCCATGGTATAAGCCCCTTCTCATTCACTCATTTTCGTTAGAACCGAAACAGAAGCAATCACATGCAGTAAAGAAATTTGTGCACAGAAACCCTCATCATTTCTACGAAAGGGCCAATAACCTAGTTGGGCAGTTCGTTCTGTTTTTGGGTGAGAAGGTAGCTCCATTTATTTTTGTCATAGTCACATCAGGTAAAAGTTTATTGACTGCTGTTGCCAACGGGAGTCCGCATCCTGGTTCTCATGCTGATGCAGAGCTATACTGTCAACTGATTCCCGAAATTGTTTGTTCAACTACTGAATTTGAGCACGGCACTGAGAAGAGTCCCGTCGAAAGTTGCAGTTCAGAGTGAAATTTCGTTCGTTCTGATAAAACATGCACAGACAACTCGATGAAAACATCAAGAGGAAGCTCAAGACGGAAAATCATGAAATAGGGAAAAAATAGAATTGTGCAATCAACAATTTAAAGACAACCGATTGGTATGAGTGGAGTATGAGAATAACACCTACCTCGATAGCTGCAGACTTAAAACGAATGGATTGTACGTGCAGGTAGGATTTGGAAGTTTATTTACTTCAACGTCATTGCTAACTCCTCACAATCCAAGTGAAGGTCTCATGTACGTTTGACCCACGTATAACTTGGGACAAGTACATCCTCACGAATAAAAGCTGGACTTCATCCACTTGGCGTTAATCAGTGTGATTGATATGGGCTTTTCAGAGGATGCAGTTCAATGTCAATTTTGCTCATACATGTATACACACGAACATTAGGAAATGACATTTATACCAACTGTCTGTATTCGACGGAAGTAGTAGTGTCTTGAGAATTTTTTCTAAACATAAAATCCCCAATGTTATTTATGATGCAGTAGATTTTAGGTGGTTATCTGTCGCCGCTGACAAGCAAACTGTCTTTTTGGCTACCCTGAATAAGCACTTTTTGGTCTCACAAGCATGACGAACTGAGTGCATAATTGCGGTCCGAAAAAGGATATGCCCTAATGTTGAACTCTCTGGAGAGCAAAGTACGAGTCTACTGCTTTGTTTCGAAGCGGGCTAGCCAAAAACCGTAGCTGAATACGAAGTGTATGATCAAGTGTGGATGGTGTTTAGATTGGTATAACCTCACTCTCCGAAATGTTATTAAAGTGCAAAGAGTTGATCACAGTGGATCATTGTTTGGTAAAAACTAATCGGAACAGAATGCGAGCACAAAATCTAGTTATGATTTCATTATTTACAGAGTTGACAACAACATGCATAAATAGACTTTAATTTATATAGTATCCAGTGTATTCAACCTATCAATCGCATTTATGAATTTTTAATGAAAAATGTCAAACTCGCCTACACAGTCATGTTAATTATTCAGTTGTAGTTTGAATGTACAGATGGAAGTAGCAACTGTGTTCAAAGGGGTTGAACGGCGATCGGTTTGATCTCAAGTCTAAATCATCAAACTAATAGCAGCCGATTACGAAGGTTGTCACTGTAGCATGCAAGCCGACTGTTTCTACTCGGGTTGTCCGTCACACCTGCGGACCAACTATGGGGCAATGTGGAGACACCAGGGGACAGCGTTCTTCCGAAGTAGGGGTTCCAACAAGTCCTGCAAAAGGAAACAACAAGAAACAAACAAGAGCCAAAGGCCCAGTAAGTCATGCACACGACTTACACAAACGTAAACTAAGACGGCGCCGATAACACAACAGCACGCCCCGTGACACAATTCAAATTCAACCTGTGCGCGCTTTCTGGTTTCGACCGCACGTTACAGTCAGCAATGGCGTATACCCGGAAATTGACAGCGCCTGTTGGATACCCCATGTTGTAAATCATCAACTGTGGAGACATTGATTATTGAATTGACTAGTATCCACAATAAGCAACAGAAAACGGTGTAAAACGTTTCATAATGTGATAAGGCACTTAATCCAGCATCAAATTATCGGTTGAGCATGCACAAACCCACTGGTTTCCCTTATCTGTCGACGTACTTGCTTAACGGAACATTTGACCACCATCTGTTCCACAATAACCTTAACAAGGATATTTTGATTATCGACCGGGTTAATATGCAACCAAACCTGCATTCATACACATTGTTACCGAATAGATGCAGACCATTTGTCCCGTGTTATTTGTAGAATCAGGTCTTGCAGTGTGGCGTCAAGTCTTGTTATCACTAAACCAAGTTGTGTTGTTCATCTGATTCTTCTCGCAAATTCTAAAAACCACGTAACAGTCCGATGTTCGGCACTTTCGGGATCCTACTCTGTGTTTGACAATTTTGGGATCACTGATACCTGTTAGCTGTAAGTTGTCGAAAATGGGCCACTTAGTGTATTTGACTCTAGGTAAAATGTTCAGAGTAGGGACTACACAACTGAGGTTTAAAAGCAGGTCATTTTTTCGGAAAGTGAATTCCTCAGTTCCGAGAAAGATTATTTCCTGTCTGCAAATACATTGGTTTTAAAGTCGACCCAGTGATGACAATTTAGGTGAAAATCCCTGGCAATCACTAAGGATGTGAAATTTTGAACTGACAACTATCCACAAGTGAATGTGACCCTAACATTCAGGTGATATTCAGCCGGCCCACTTAGAAGGGAAGTAATAGACTGGAGGTTTGCTGGCACTAGAACTCACGATTCAAAATATGCTTGCTTGTCTAGAGGAACACAGTAACTTCAACCTAACTGAAAAGTGCAAATCACTGGGTTATCGACTGCAGTAAAAAATCGAATCCGTTTATTCTCATTTCAGACTGATCAATTAATCTGTACACTATTCTCACAAGGTTTTGGAATTGATCATTCGATCATGCCTGCTGTGAGATCACTGACATTGTTGTTTACATGCCATTCTCACAAGCATGAGGGCTGGAGTGCAAATTTCGGTCCAGATGAGGATATGCACTACCGACGACTAGCAATGTAAGTGAAACTCGAGTCTGGTGCTTTCTTGTGAAGTAGGTCAGCCGAAAGAATTACCTGGATGAGAAAGATGCAACCAAGTGTGAGTGGTGTTCATTTCAAAATAATTCAAATCCCCGAAATTTTGCTCAAGGCAATGTTTACGCTTTGGGCAGATCTGCAGTGAGGGACTCACTCTACAAGCTGTGTCGTTTGCCGCGTCTTCTTAGAATACAGAGCTTAAATTTGAACTTTGTGATTTGGAATCAAAGAACGCGTTAATTCGGGAAAAATCAATCATTTTAAATCAAAAGTGAACCATTTCAAAACATTAGATACCCAGTCTCATTTTGGCAAACGACTACTGCTCTGAGTACGGCAGGCTGTGGCGTACTGGCAGAAACTTATTAAAGCTCTGCATCTTCCCAAACTCCATTGCAAATTATTTGACATTTAAAATACTATAGCTGCAGGAAGCCGTCTGAATGATTGTTTTCTCTCTGTTGCAATTTATTGTTTCATGTTGAAAATCGATCAGTCATTGGTTGTTGGCATTCAAGTGAACAAACAACTAACACTGTGCATAATGGGCTGAAGAATGGATTTCCCAAACTGCTGTCCATTACTTCTCCCAGAAGCACAAGGTTCGATTGTTTGCCACATATTGCCAAAAGTTTATTCTACTCAGATTTGACCAAACCCCGTCCAACTCAATTACTGTACGTGCTCTGGCTTACACTGATTATCGGTAGGAGCTGAACAAATTGCCTACTCCATACATAACGGAAACTTCACGGCTTTTAGCTGGTAGTTGAAGCGTGTGTTAGATGAGGAACAACACTGTGTGATCCAGATATATCGAGTTCTAAAAACGCATTCCGTCTTGTGAAATTTAAACATTATTCAAGTTTGTAGAAAACAGTTATAAAATGTCCAAATGTAATAGACTGAATTATTTATGCTCACGAAGAAAACGTGAAGATCGTTAAGTCTGTTAAGCTAGATAAAAGCAACTGCGCAGTTTTTAAACGCAGATGAAGGTGACTATACCAATTATTTATTCAATTTTTAATTTTAAAATGATTTGTATAAGCAGACGAGTATCAATTATAAAATTTGGTCTCCTCCTAAAGCCAGTTAATAGACAACCGTGTTATTAGTTTTCCATAATGAAGCTGTTGGTCGTTTTGACTGTCTATCGCGCAGAACTGCTAAATTTAAATTGTCACGTGTGGTCCTCCAGTGCTCTCTGGAATAAGACCGAACAATAGTCTATGCAACAACGATGAGAAGTATTTTCTGTAAATCCAATTCGCACAAGTTGCAATATCATTGTAGTCTTGGTGTATTTTGGGTGGTTTCAATGTAAACTTTCTTTTAATTGTATATTTTTGAGCTTTAAAACCTGCTACTTAAAAGTACTTCGAGAAATTCGTTCAACAGAGTTCTAACTATTCATACTGTGCGTACCAGGGTGGTTTTATTTTGTGACAATGGACTTTGTACTAGGACTCAAGCACGAGCGCGGTTTATTAGATGTGTTTACTTGCCGCGGAAAACTCTAACTATCTCAGTGTAACAGTGTGTATGCCTGAATGCGACCTCATTTGATAAGTATTTTGTTTTCCTAATTCTGCCGGTAGTAAGTACGTTATTTGAACTTCTATGTTCAATTAATAGTTTCGTAGATCATGAGTCATCACTCGGCGATTCACAATAAATTGCTGCAAAGTTCGTAAAAACAAGTATTCATTTGTAATAAAAATGTTTGTCAGGGAACTTTCCTAGTTTTTTCCACTTCCTGAAGTGAGTCAACCAACCCCTGGTTTCCTGACAAGAGAGTAAACTGTATCTCTGTTATAGATAAAAGAGTTGATGCCGCCGTAATGGTGAATAGTTTACTAATTAATTAGGCCAAAACGTCAATCTTTTTTCCGTTACT
>JTDE01021084.1:46419-75107 GCA_014338405.1 Paragonimus skrjabini miyazakii
CCATCTAAGTCTGTGCAAGTGTAAGGACTGAACGAAAGAACTCGTTTGACAATCAGTGCCAAACACCCACTTCCTCCTGCGCGGTAACCCCAGTTTTTTAATGTTGACGATTCAATTCAAAAAGTGATGGTGATGGTTTCAAACAAGTGTACAGATGAAGGTAACAGAACGATATATACAAAATGCACAATAACGAATTATGAAATATCTGTGAATTGTGGACACTACAGTACTCCTCAACCAGAGCGTTTATGGGTTAAAAACTTGATGAAAAAACGGCGGTGAAGAGAAAACAAACCAAACGCTCGACAGGCATATCACGTACTGTAATGTTTTAGGTGTTTCGGCCAGTGTACAGATCGCCCTCTACGTGTGGTGCCTTGTTCAAGAGAACGAGGGGGCTGGGCTGCGAGTGGATGTGATACTGTCGGGGTTAGGGAGGGGTGTCTTCCAGTCAACATCGTGTCAGGTGGGTCAAAATCCCTCTTTGTGTATGCTGTTTTTAGTCAGTCAGTGGATACGGATTCATTTCATCCGGACCTGTCGATAATGAAGGATTTTCGTCACGCTTAACCACTTTGAAGGGTCCGAGGTATCGTGATTGTTGTGGTTTTCTGGTGGCCTCTTGGCGCATAAACACAAATATACAAGAGAACAAATCCGAAGGTTTTTGTTCTGGGCGCCAATGTTGACGGGTCGGTGTGAAACGAAGGTCGGATATGTGTTGTCGTAAACGTGAAATGTGATCCGTACCTGGGTCTGAATTAGTAGCGGGTTAAATCAATTCTCCTGGAAGGTACAAGCTGGCTTCGTAAACTAATTCAGAGGTAGTACAGCCAATGTCCTCTTTAACCGTAGACCGGATTCCAAGGAGAATGAGTGGTAGACGTTCGCTCCAAGTCGTTGCATCCGACTGCATGGTTATCGAAGCTTTTAGAGGACGGTGAAAACACTAGACTAAAACATTAGCGCAAGAACTGTTCGCCGTCGTTTCAATGTGCAAACAACCCAGCAACTCCGTAAAGTTGCGGAAAAGGGAAGATTGAAACTGGGTGCCTCGAGCCGTAGTGATCGTAGATGGCACACCAAAATTAACGATCCCATGTTCCAAGAAGATTTTGACGACTGTCTCCGCCGAAACATCTCTTCTAGGCACAGCCATAGGCCAACGAGTGAAACGGTCGATTGCGGTCAATATGTACGTAAAATCGTTGGAGGGTGGTAGTGGGCCAACGGTGCCAAGGTGTACATGGGAAAAACGGGCGTCTGGCTGGAAGAGTATGCCAGGTGTTGTAACCGTATGCCTGGGCACTTTACTCCTTTGGCACTCAAGACACTGTTGTGACCAAAGGCGAACGTCTTTGTTCATAGAGGGCCAAACAAAGCGCTGTGCAATCAGCTTCAAGGTGCTGCGTTTTCCAGGATGGGATAGACAGTGGAAATGATTAAAAACAATACGACGGTACAAAAGTTATACAAAAGGTCTAGGTTTACCCGTTGAAGTATCGCACAAAATGTCACCAACTTGTGTCGACAGAGGAATGGTAGATAATCTCAAGGACTTACAGATGGAAACGTCCTTCATGTCCTCACTGCAGTGCTGGGCAGTAGCCATGTTAGACAAGTCGAAGGAAGGTGGCAAGTGAACTGAGTTGACATCAGGACGTGACATAGTATCATAAACAATGTTAGCGTCACCGAGTAGGTGTCGGGTGTCCGTGGTGAACTGAGAGATGTAGTCCAAATGTCTGATTTCACGCGGGAAATATCAGTCGGGTTTGGCGTGAAAAGTAAATGTCAAAGGTGTGTGGTCTGTTTGCACGACAAAGTGTCGGCCTTCCAAAAGGTGGCGAAAATAACGGATCGCCAATTAGATTGCCAGCAGTTCACGTCCAAAGGTGCTGTATTTAATCTGTGCTGGCTGAAGCTTTTGGGAGAAAAAGGCTAAGGGTTGTTGTTCACCATTCACAGATTGTTCTAAGACTGTGCCGACGGCAGCATTTGACGCATCTGTGTTGAGAAGGATATGTGCATTTGGATCACAGCTGATGAAGTATAGTTTGGTGACGTGGCATAAAACAATTTTTGCCGCTGAGAACGCTGTCTTGGTCTCGGGTGGGAGTTCAAGTGACTTACGTTTGGAGTCGACCAAGTCTGTCAGACGTTTTAAAATGTCAGCGCCATGAGGGATGAAACGTCGACAATAATTAAGTATGCCGAGAAAGCGTCGGAGTTGGGTCATCGTAGTTGTAATGGAAAAGGTCGAAATGCACTCAACTTTATCTAGCAAAGGTGGTATACCAGTTTGGTCAATGCGGTGTCCCAGGAAACCCAGTGTAACTCCGAAGGCATACTTGTCAATGATTTTAATATCATACTGCGCGAAACGATCAAAAACAGCACGAAGATGAGGAAAGTGCTTTTCGTTTGAGCGGCTAATGATCAAAACATCGCCGATGTAGACTTACTCAAAATGGAGTCCACGTAATACTTCGTCCATGAATCGCTGAAATGTTTGAGGTGCATTACGGCGTTCAAAGTGCATCCTTGTGAACTCGAAAAGTCCAAAAGACGTCGTAATGGCTGTTTTCGGAATGTCCTCTTCCGCGACCGCGATGTGGTAATAGGCGCATACTAGATATAATTTAGAGCAAATAGTAGCGCCAGCGAGTCCTAAAGAAAAGTCGTGGATATGTGGTATGGAGTACCTATCCGGGATTGTGCAGTTATTAAGAACACGGTAATCACCGCAAGGTCGTCAATCATCCGGAGAGTTTTTGGATACCATGTCTGATTGTTGTCAGAGCTCGTTGATAGTACATATTTTCACTACGGTCAGGATTCGAGTTGTGACTGTTATTCCATAGAGCAGCCGATTCGACCATTACGCCGTTGATCTCACATTAAACGTAACTAGTTTTCTGAATGTGACCGTTCGGTCACATTCGTTCGTTGAGAAATAATTTTCTTATTACACGATCGGCCCAAGAGGAGACAGTTATTCCCCAATTTACTCCAATTAGTGGTCCTTTGAGTTGAATTTCTGTTCAATCCGTTAAATCTTTTGATCAATAGTTCGAGTACAGCTACGTGGTAACGAAGTGTTGGGTGTTACCACAGTATATAAATCACTAAAGTGGCGGGTTAAATAAAATTGTGTCACCATCAAATGTTCGCAATTGGCTACCTCTGTGAGATTTTTGTAACATTCGCTGTGGAGGAATAAAATTTACCAGGCAGATGGCAGTTAGAAATTAAACAGTGTGTCTGACAACATCACATCAAAACCAACACTTGTTACCAAACGATGTGTGTGACTACTTATGAGGGGAACCATCTATGTCACAGCGGTGGAAAGTAATTACTGGGTGTAAGTAAGAACAAGGAAATAATAACTCTTTACAAAACAAATGTCGAAAACCAAGAGTGAGGTTGTAACGATTGCAACATTATCACGGCTAACATGCACATATATATATATATATATATTTACATATTATTCGAAATCAAGTTGTACAGCCAAATGGAGAAACATCCTTTTTACCGAGTAAGATAAAAATCAAAAACCTCAGTGATACTTATTGTGCAAAACATAAAAGTTTCCGTTCAGGCAGTCGTCGTTAAGATGTCCACGTTTCACAAACAATATCCAATTATATACGGCCAGTAGTGAACCGTGCGACATCAAGATGTCCATCTTGAAACAGCCTCCATCAGGCTCTTTCTATCAGTCCGGTTTATTTTTTCTGGAAACGGATAGTCTATGAAGAAAAATGCAACATTCACATATGTGCACTAGGTTAAACGTTAATTGCCTGAGTTTTTTGGAGGGAGAAATAGTACCTATCTCTATTTTTCCTAAGTAACCCTAATAATGAATATCCCAAGTTGAATTGAAGAGACGCCGTGGTTACTTGAGTATTCTACTATGCAACTTGAGTTTATACAGTCTTTTCGCCACAAGATGAACACCACTCATATAGATGATTAGAAATTACAAACGCGGACGGACACTTCAGAGTTACTCTAGACTCAAAGTTTAGTTATATAAGATCAAATGCACGTTGCATACCCTATGAGAAGTGTGTCTGCTCAACTTAAAAGTTTTCCAATGAGAAAAGTTAGTAGGGATTGAACTTTCCGCCTTCACCCCCTCGTACCTCCTCACAGCGCATCAACATGCTCCTGGGTTCAATTTGTATGGTTCTTGGACGAGTTTGATCTATTATTGTAATATACATATAGATGAGCACTTACGCATGCCTGTTCGACAGCTAGACGCGAAAACGGTTCGTACAGGTTAACAGCGTAACTGAATGCAAATCACTGTATCATATGTAAATCCGCAAAGAAAAAGCAGGTTTTGTGATATGCGTGTTATGCTTGTGGTATATTTTCGGTACAGAAACGTTGTCTTATTTAAGAATAGATCCACTTAACATATAAAGCGTGGAAATACCGGAACAAACCTTGCCATTGAATGAGATAAACATTACAATAACTCTGCCGTTCATCAAAGCTTGTTCAGTTATGCCGGCAACTAGGACTAAACACTAAACTATAAGTGGTACTCCATCGTCAAAGTTAGTTATTGCAGCATCTTTTCAATACTAGGCCTGACAAACAAGATTTGTTTTCTCGCCAATGCTTACCACATGCTCCCGCCAGACTCTTCGTGAGACCAAAAGAAAACTAAGAACAACGTTTGTTTGACCACTTAAATCGTCTAGTCCTCCCCAACAAATGTATACCAGTTTACTTGCAAGCGTGATTTTATTATTTTAACTTCATTCTACTTTAAAACTCTTGCCAAGTAGTGTTTATCGCGCTTGACTGGCTGTTCACGATGATTATTCCCCTAATGTGTAATAGTAATATATCGGAATAGACCTGACATGTTAAATATTATCTCCTTCGATTAATCCTTAATGAACTGTTTCACTATTCCTCGTTTCTGGCATTCATTTGATCAGCATGGTGTGAATAGTTGGGTGAATTCGCATATACGACACAATCAGTTTTTACAACTAGTTGATAAGTTCGGAAGAATATTTTACTATGACAAAATGTACCGAAGACAATTAGTCAAATAGTGTGAGTAGACAATTACAGATTAGTTACTCGTAAAACCCTAACCGATTCAATGCATCTCGAGGCAAAGTTTTCAGATAACCTGATTTCACTACCAAACTTCTTGTTTCAGCGTTGTTATGGAAACAAAGTGCCGGTATATAACATGTATCGTTTTGTGTTGTTCGAAAAATGCATAAGAAAGATTTTAAAAATAGACACAAAGTCATTAGTTTGTCACTGTGACAGTGTCAAGATAGCTCCCAAACATAGCAGACACGAAGCCTCATCTATGTGAAAATCAAGAAAGCCTTCGGGCTTCCCGGAAATTACAAACGGTAGTACGCAGATCGCAACCCGGGCGACAGGTCAACAGGGTAGAAAAAATATTTTCATACTGGCAGCTTGGCCTACGAGTTCTTTTTATTTCCAGCACGACAAATAGTGCAACGATGAACAAACGTTTATGAAGGTCAAGTATTTGGTTACAATTAAACTAATCTCAGTATATGATAGACACTTGTTCTCTGACAGGTCTACCTATTTAATCTACCAAACTGAACAACTATACGACGACAAAACCTCTGTGAACAATGTTAGTTAAGGACTCAATAGTGGACCTCTAATATAGTGAATTACTTGAGCTGGACCGTCAACCAAAGACCACGCAAGACAAATCGCAATACTACTCCTGATTTGATTGCCTAAAAAAGAGGAAATCTTGGTTTCTAACCACAAACATATCACAGTGTTTTCAAGTGTCAAAGGGTCTGGGGTCTTCCGAAAATTCTTGCTGGAGTGGATTCATTTTACTGATGTGAAGTAACGTCATTCAAAGTGATACAAGCTCTTTAACAGCAGGTGATGCGCATTTATACCCCTTTAAGTGATAGACAATCGGTAAAGGTTTTTGGCATACTTACAGTTATTTACTCTAGCAGACCAACTGTACTGCGTAGCATTCACTATTCTATATGGCATGTTGACGAGTTCAGCCGTTGCTGTCAAAGAAACATGGTTCAGTGAAAGGCAGTTTCTTCAATAATATAACATACAGCACAACACTGTGGCTACTTTTTCGTAGTTCATTTATATGGGACTGGTCGGACTGTAGTCCTTTTTAACCTCTACTGGGAACTTCTAAAGCATATTCCTTCAGAAAGTAAAAGAAAATACCACAGTTTGTAATGTTCGGCTTATCAGTTCGTTACTTATTGAGACTAGGAATGACATAAATTTATAATGAATTCACTGTTAAAGAGACTACCGAAACCTTGCACCTGAACTGTCAAGAATTGTGGTGCTTCTGAATGAACGTTTGAAAATAGACGTAACAATTTTCGGTGTTTTTTGATCTCTTTCTCCACTGGCTGTTTTTGATTCCAATTTATCTTCATGGTCTTAAGTGAGAGTAGTTTATGATTTCAAAAATCATTGTCCTGAGTTCAAGCCAAAGGGAACTTTTAATTGAAAACCGGATTATCATGCGTTAATGGCTTGAGTTGTTCATTCTCATGTAGATCCAAACTTGGTTTCATTGAATCTCAGTCAGTGTGGCTGACCTACTTGACATAGCTCAACCGATTTCACGTAAACCTTGACCTAATCATAAAATCTGAACGTTTCATAAAAGTCGATCGCACCTGATGTTAGATCAAGTATTGTGAATGACGTTTATGATTGATTGTAATTCTCCATTCAAATGTGATCAATAACACTGTTGGCGTATGAGATAATTTCAACTGTAGAAGATATGCACCATACCCTACTGCTCCTCCTTTGACTAGCTCCTATCGACTGATTTGGTTTTGCCCTAGTCACTTATGTACAGGTGACTTTATACACTAATTTTTAATGAACTATTATTCTCTGGCAAGAGGGCGGTGTTCATTATATGAGCGTTCCCACAGCATTGCGAAGTTGTTTCCGATGCGAATTTATCATTCGTATATGATTAATGAAGGTTACAATATCCTTTGGGTAGATGCGGTGAATGAAACTTAAAACAGGCCAAATCGTTTCTTCCTCTAGTTGTTGACGAAACAAACACCAGGAGAAATACAACGAAATCTGACGGAGCAAACGTCTTATTGTATCAGAAATTTATTCGTTCTACTCACAACTTCAAATTTGTTACTGTGTTGTGCCTGGTCAATAAACGAGACTGGATAAAGAGGTTTTAGCTGCGTTGTTGAGAAAATAAGGCCGATATAATGTAATCAGTTGACAAATTAAATGAAGAAGGTGTTTGTGCGTATGAAGATCCAGTTCTCGAAGAGGTAGAAACATGTGGGAATGTGACGGTTGTGACAATGATTATAGAACCGACGGCTCTTCAGCCCCAGTGTTCATGATCACAAGTTTTGTATTTTTTAGTAGAGTTTTTATTGAATTATTTTTCAATTGGTCATCGTTTTCTAGAAGATAATCATCTTCAGCTTACTGACTGCCATTGCTAAAATACGATCTAAGAGTTTGAGCATTTTATCACGATTCTTTAGGAAGCTCACGAGTTTAAGCTGTTCCCCAGCAATAATTATCTACTAGGTTTATAATGAGTAGTATCCCACTTACTTAGCTTTTGCTTTTATGAAAACAGCCTATGGGCTTGCCTTATGATAGGCTGAACCACACGTCCCTAGATATCTACATGTTCAACAGGCCTACCTGGTCTATTCGATCCTGGATGACGATGATGTTAAACAAGGGATGCCACTACGGAAAAATGGCCAGGTTTCGTTCGTCGGGGTGGAGTCTCAGCTTAACACAAATGATAGGTTGGTTGAATTCGCTAATCCATGGTCATATTAACCGATAGAAAGTGATGACTAATATCTGAGACCAACGATCAAAGACGAAAAACATACAGCAACTATTAACTCACAACTAAGACATGTTAAACAACATTTAGAAAGTTCAAGCCCGACAAGGAGGCCCTTCGTTCAAAATTCATAACTAAGTCACAGATACGACTGACACCATGTGTAACAAAGCAGTTTTATTTATCGAAAACATTTTTACTATGCTCCTCTTTTCCGCTAATCTTTTTCAAAATCAATAAACTCTGTTATATATTACTTTAGTAGGAGCTAATATGTCCTCTATACATCGTTCTTGTTCCCATTCCAGAACCAACGAGATGTTTGACAAGTTTTCTGTATTTCACAAATCCAACTCCTCTTCCTCTTGGAGTCAACATACTACTGGTGGTATTTCCCATGGCGACAACTATCGAATGCTGTTAAACAAAATTTTCCGTTCTAATTGGCCAACATCCGAAGAAGTGGAACAATGGAGTCAATCGTTCGCGCACATACTACATGACAAGTGTGAGTCAGTATAATGTATATAAAACACTGTTGGTTCATTAAACCAAGTTAAGTTTTAACAAGTTTGCAAATGACGAGTAGTGGTTTTCATACTGAATCACACAGTACACCAGCTTGGTTGGTTTAGAAAATGATGACTAAGCCCATTTGATAAAAATCCCATTGAATAGTGAAAGATGTAAATTACGGCCACGTGACCTGTAGTCAGGCCAATGGGAAGGCGAGTAAATAACAACCGACGTCCGAATTTACATCGTATTACAATTTCTGTGCTGCTCTCTAATGTACCATACACACTCACTGCGTCTGAACACAAATGGTGGAACTTTTGATCCTAATAAGTTTTACTGAAAAAATGCACCACATTAAGCCTTCTATGTAATATCTAGTGGTTCACTCATTGGTAGTTCTGGATCCCCCCATTAGTATGTTATTTCATGTGGTATAAAGCATATGTGTTAGTTAACTGTGAGTGGAATGACTCCACATGTGTTCTGTAGGATAACAATTTGATGAGGATGTTGCGAAGGTAGCCTATGTACAATGTTTGTCGTCGATCTTTCATTTGTTTCCAGGTCCGTTCATAGTGTTAAAATTCTTCTTGCAATACCCAGTCATTCAAGTTACCTTTCAAAACAGTACGGTGGTTATTAAATGACGTCCATCTGGACTGCAGAAGTTTGCATAATTCTTTCGGACAAGTGCACATACTTGCCTTTATCCTTAATCAAAGAGATTCAGAACCGGTTGAAATTGGTTCCCCTTTGCTCACCTGTCATATGTGATTGTTTGACCCGGTTAAGCTGTTTAGGTCGACTTTGATGCGCAACGATTTGAGCGTACAGTGGCAGTTTTGCGTGTGCCTTGTAATCAATATCAGAAATTGGTATGAGAGCCAACTACTCATTTTCAACTCATGAACTCTGCTAGTTGCCACCTGGATTTGCTGCGGAAAAAAGAAAACATGTTAACACTAGGTAGAGGGCTGCCACAGTACTGATTGCTGTAGTCAAGTTGATTTTGACTAGTCGATTCCAAGGACGCCTTTCCTTTGCTCACCATCTCCGTTACGTCTCACTACGCACTGAATTCACCTCATACCGTGTCCCGACAGTGTAGTGGATTATCAAACCGGAGGCGCGAGTATTCCAATACTCGATGGAATACCTCAACGCGAGGGGACTTACGTCTAAAGTCCCATAACGAGCGGACTGGACACAGCATGGACGACCGGATGAGCCACGGCTTAACGAGATCGGACCAACGGACGAGGAATGGCAGGTGGAAAACCCTTGACAAAAAGTGTCGGGCCCACACAAACCGGGCAGAAGTGCAGACGACGTGTGAGCGGAAACCGTGGGCGTTTTGGATCGGAGTTCTGAGTCATAAATGCGAGCACGCGCTTGGGATGACAACTAGCGATTGCGCTTTACTGGATGACTTTTCGCTACAACGGGTTTAAGGTTTACTGACCACTTGGTTCAACTCCTCCGCTCGAAATGCTACTATACACTATAAGGCAAGCTGTTAAGTTCAACACGACTAGCAGAACTGCTGGCTCAATGCTGTCTCACAAGGTCAACAATTTTATCACCAATATGGACGCGCATCCGTCTGAAATGGCGGAGTGGTTGAAAGTCAACCATTCTACTTTGATTGATTCCAATACCCATTCATTATCCTGGCTTTAACAAACGGTACTGAAAGTCCCTCTGTCGAAAACATGCAAGCCATGTTGAACAAGGTGGGTGACCGGGCTGGTTTGTATGGAATGCACTTCGCACCTTCGAAGTGCAAGGTGTTGCTTCAAGACTGGGGCATATCCGCTCCTAACTTCTTCCTGGTAGATAATCCGCTTGAGACTATGGAGAGTTTCACATACTTCAGTAACACTATCTCGTCAGCCTGTGATACTGCTAACGAGAGATCAGCGAGGATAGCAACGGCACGAATCGCCTTTGCTAAACTGCGTCATCTTTGGCATCAAACAGACGTTCAGTTGTTGCTGAAAGGAAGAGTATGCAATACTTGTTTTGCTCTATGGTTCGGAAACGTGGCCTGTTCACAAAGAAGATATTAACAGGCTTACTGTGTTTGGCCATCGTTGTCTCCGCCAATTAGTCCACATCAATTGGACTGATTGCGTGAGTAATGTGGCAGCTCGCCGGTGCGTATTCCGTAACGCTCGGGATGCGCGATCAATTGGTCAACTAATCACGTCGCATAGCCTGCGATGGTTACGTCACGTACTCCGTATGCGAGCTGAGCGTTTGCCATACCGGGCATTACATAGTCAGACCACCAACAGTTGGGTGAAACCATATACCGGTCAAGCAAAAACGTGGTCACGCTTTATGAAGACCCCGACTGCTCCAGTGTTCAGAGTGGGTAGATGTCACCTGTCTGGATGGGATCTTCGTGATCACTCATACCGCTGGGTAGAGACGCCATCCGAAATGGCGGTGTGTCGCAATCAATGAAGCACTTGCATCCTACCACTCCTAGTTCCTCCGCTTAGACTTATTTTACTAATTTCCAACCTTCTTGGTAGCTTTTTCTTCTGGGATACTTTACGTGTTGAGGTGAGCGGCACCCCGAGCCACAGTGCTTTTGGTTGGGCTCTTGATTGCTATGGTGACAATGGTGGTGATGATGAGGAGGAGGAGGAGAAGGATGACTGAATGTCATCATTTTCTCAATGGTTTTTCAAAAGAGCTGTCAGTGTAGAATACTGGAATATTCTGATTTTCCTCCTAAATCATAACATAAAGCCTGCATGGTTAAGCCCACTGAAAATATAATCAATTTTGTCTGTCGGTTCCATTAAGCACAATCCCAGATGTTCGACTGTGGTGATTACTGCGTTTGGACTGAGCAGTCAACATTCTACACAGACCAGAGAAAAAAATGTTCACATCGTAGTTAATTGAGGACAGAGAAGAAAATTTTCACGAAATGAAAGTCGGAAGCAAATCCAAACAACTGGTCTATTCAATCTTTCTCTAATAAAGATTCCATGCACGCCAATATCCAATTCCCATGGCGTTCACGCACGTGAAATGAATTATTCAAATGAGTTGTTTCGAACTGAGCAACTGAAAAGGGAGTGGTTTTCGGTATAGTTTTCCCTGTTTTTATATTACCGGTTATGACGATCTCTTGGTTTGTCCTCTGTTTATATCAAAAACGTTGATAGTAGTATGACTATAGCATATGCCTCATTATTGCCAGTATATTTGAAATGGGAAAATCGGTTATATAAAAATCTGATTTGTCAACTGAGAACAATATAATTTATCCTGAGGTAGGTCGGATGGTATAAAGAGTCATAATATGATCTAATAGTGTATTAAACACTCTTCAAAGTAAAAAAGCGGCGGTTAGTTTATATAACTCAGAAACCACGTACACATACTTCAAATAATAATATTCAGACAGATATTTCAGTCAGTAGGCACCAACTCTAGTTGTGCTTATAACTTGGCTTTGTAGCAATACATGTGCGTCCCAAGATCGACAGCCTAGTCGACAGGTCACTTGCCGGGGTCAATCAGTTTCTCAGCTCGTTTTCTGGAGTCGGCGAGTTCATCTTCACTGAGAAGTCTTAACAATACATTTATCGATCTAAAGTTAGCAATATTCGTAAGCAAGTATGGTTGTTCCTTTGGATGTAACAATTTAATGGTTTATAAAGTGAGCGCAACGACGTATTGGTTGAATAGATTCTTCCATCAGTACGTGGACCGGTGTTCAAATCCCGGTCATGATTATTGGCTCTAATAGAGGCGAAACTCGAGCCTAGTGTGTCTTTTAAAAATGGTGGCCTGAAAAGATATTATTCTACTCCTACACCATTTATCAACCTCGACATTTAATGTAGAAAGTGTTGGTAAGATTTCCTCGAAGATTAAGGCATTTTCTGTTTGAACTGTGCGACGAGCTCAACTAAACAAGAAAGCATCTGAAAGTTAGAGGATCTGAACTGTTGGACAGCGGCCGCATAAATTACTGGTTTTATCTCGTAAGACCTCGCAAGACGTGTTGATAATAACGTGCATCGAGAATACGACCATTCCTAGGTCATCTGCGAAGCGTGACAACTGCAGAATGTGTACATGTCCCGTCGAGTTTCATGACATTTTTGTTCTACGGTTCTCCGTAGTAGTTCGAATGAACTTGTCGCTATCTACAAAACGTTAGTTTGTGGGCATCTGACAGGTTATCCATACTTGGTGGCTAAACAACACATGACTTATGGTGCGTGTTACCTACTATCTTGACGTCAATGTATCTCTTCTTTTGCTGGATCTGTCAAAAGTCACGTTATACTGCATGGTCTAACAATTGTTTGATCTCAAAACTGAACCGATCAGCTAAGTGGAAGCAGGCGGTCTTTCAAGTTTGAAACAAGATTTTATTTTCTCCTAATCGAAGAAAGCTTATTTTGGATTTAAACTGGTATATTTTCGTTCCATCTATAAACTGCACAAGTCAAGTAAGAACTTCAATAACTGGTCTTACTGGTTTTTAATTAAAATCTTGATAATTGTTTGTTCTATTGATCCACAATTAGCGATAACCGGGAGATAAAGCTGTTTTCAAACCTCATCAGAATGTTCACGTGGATTAATTTCCCCCAACAGCACTCAGGAAGTGCTAATTATGTGTATGCAGCAAATCTTGGCTAGAGAGAATATGTTATTTTCGAAAAAGCGTTCTTCAATGTAAATTTTGTGAATACCAATCCATCTTCCGCAGACATGACGACGTATGCTGAGCACAAACAGCAACGTTCTAGAGTGTCCCGTTGAGAATTAGACAAAATCCACGCACTAACTATCGCTTCTCTAAGCTGTATTTCAGTTAACCTTAATTTCAAGCAATTTTAAAAAACTTCTTGAGAAACAGCGTGTGGTAAACAGTTGTTTTAACGTATCTTCTCGATGAATCCACGAAGCTGAATTACACCTGGAACATATATCCTGTGTTACAGAAATCAGTGCGGTGTGCATTAGGTAATCTTGGTCTCACTCATTGTTCTCAGTCGTCTCTAGCCTCTATCTCAGAAGAAAGTTTAAAATAGCAACGTTTGTAGGTTGTTCGCTAATTATCTCTCTACGCTTTGTGAAACCAGTTTCAAAGTCCACAATTCAATGAAAATGGGTACACCATAACTTAGAAAATGCATTTAATATTTGATTTCAAATTTGATTGTATCGATTTGATCCTTCAGGAGTAGGATCGCTTAAGATCGATCGAGGTATTTTTGTCAATCTCAAACATATAATTCTAGCTAGTTTGGTTCAGTAACTGTGAAACGTGAATTGCATACTAACGGCTTTCAAGGTTGAGCTGTCCTCACTCCTGACTTGTTTACTGCGGGCAGCTCGTCCGAAAGTATGCAGGATTATATTCCCTTGAAGCGTGTTATTTTGTCAGACTGTGAGAATGTTGATGCAAAAGCAACGGTAATTAGAAAAACACCTGGCGCTTTTGCAAACGTTCGACAATTGTGTTGTGAAAACGACAGCTGGTCGCCAGGACAGTTCATAGATTCTCTATTTACTCTGGACTGTCGTCTGTTCAGAACTAATGGTGAACAGGCCTGAAAATTATTCGTTTTGTCTATTATTCAACGTCGAATGTGGCAATTGCACGAGCAACGCGATTTTTCACCAGAATGCTTTTTTAAAGTTTGAAAATTCCGTCGATTCGTAAAACAGTTAAAATTCACAATTCGTATTACTAGGCCACTTAGTTGACACGCCAAGTGAGTATTGATGTTGATGGGTCTTGGTCAGTGAGGCAACAAACAACTGAGCAAAACGACGAGGCGCTGAAGCTTTTCTTGGGTGAACTGGGTAGATATCGCCTCAAATCTGAATGGAACAGCAACCTCGTACTGTAGCATGTAACAGTCAGCAACATGTCTTCACCCGTTTTCTTGTCAGCTTTTATGTATGGAAATCAGATGTAAACCAAACCATAGAAATTTGAATTGTGTATTAGTCGCATATGGTTTTAGCCCTCACCTCCCAAGTATTTTTTCCAATCAACCCCTTTGAAGAGAGGCACTAGACTTCGGTTCTGCTCTTATCAGAACTAATTTACAGTGAATATATTTCTCCAAAGTGAGATTTTATCACCGGCCACTTTTTCTTGAAGCAAAGGTTTTGACCACTTTATAAGTTACCACACAGTAGACAGGACCAATAAATCACATTCCAGTTCACGGTCGAATTAGTTCGTGAGCATTGCGCAGAACTCAGGTTACTTCGAACAAATCCTAAACTAATCATTAACATGTTAAATAATTCAGTTTCACTGATGTGACCGGAATCTAACTCTAGGATAGCTTCAGTATATTTTGTGAAACCGATTCAAGGATTCACATACCAAACCAGTCAGAACAATAGTGGTGAACTTTATCAGTTTTCACTTGACCAGTCCACTTCAATATACCTACTACTCAGAAAGGTTGTGTATTCACTACTTCATGCATATGATTAGAAGTGAAGGTATTTCAAGTTCATACATACATACATACATACATACATCTTGGCGACATTTATACGAGTGAAGCCCTCAAAAGTACCAGACGTAAGGCGTGCTGATGCATGTGTACATATGTAGGTTTCATTGCATTAAGCTTAATTAAACCCAAATAACCTCTGTCAAGACTAATGGGTAAGAGAGCGCTTCCTTCAAAACCTTTAAACCACAGCTCGATCAGTCTTGAAAACAGGACCCTCAGGCAATTTAAAGATTAGAGAAAGCTGAGAATACGCACATGAATAGAAACCAGAGTTGGAAGATGGAACTCTGAAAATAGAGTCAATGTTTTCAATTTGGTATGTCAGTGAATGGGAAGAGATACAGAAAATTTGGCGACTAAGGAACACATAGAGAGTTAGTCGCGTTGTTAAAAAAGCTTTTGGTATGCATAAAACAACAACCGAGTAAAAAAGAATGAGTATTTGAGCGCACAATCATCATACAGTAATAGTTTCAAATATCTAAGCTGTCTAAACACTCCAAGTGTGAACAGCAAGTCTTCGCCTTACTTCAACCACTGATGACATCACTACGACAGACTTTATATGTTTTTCTAAATTAGATATATCTGAATACAAAAAGAAAATGTTTACGAGAGGAGCAACACTATATTGCGTGCGGTATGATTACCGCTGACGTGTTGGTTGGGCCAGGCGAGACAGTTCTTAAATTGTTAACACAGAATCCTATAACCTGAGAATAGCTGTCTCTTGACAAGCCGATAACGTTTTCGATTCTTTCCTGGTTGAATTATTTAACGAAAGGCCAGACGAAGCGAAGTTTATAGCTACAAGACCAGACTAGGATATCTAATACTAGCAAACTCTAAGCTATTAAGATGAGTGATACTCAATGGAATAGAATAGATTATGCGAACCGAGTACAATTGTAAGCGGGAAATTCAAAGTAGATTCAACTGAATAATATAATTGAACTGGTTGCAATTTTCGTATAAAAAATCAAATAACTTTTTAATCGTGCTAGTCTATACAAAGTGAGGACTAGAGAAAGTAGAAGGGAAAAATCCATAGTGAGTTTTAAACAGAAATCAGGTACTTTTGCCAAAATAATCAAATACGTTGAAATAAATGAATGTTAATTTTTGATCGATTGAAATTGCGCGTCCGACATACTCTATTATTTAGGATTGTCAAAAACTGCAAAAAAATAATGCTGGTTACTAAGAAATGAACTTCAACCTCAACTGAGCACAGCTCTCGCATTTCATATACACCGTTTTCTTCGCAAAGTTAATGAGAATGTGAAAGTTGCAATCAACTGTGAGTGATATTCACGTCGTACATTCAGAAGTGATAGTTTTGATCAGAACAGATTAGCAACTGGAAGTGGTGGATGAGGAGAGATGTGTCTACCTGTCGACAGCACATTCGCCTTTTCTGTTAATTCAATGCCAGTAGCAAACTCATTAGTTAACTTAGTAGACTAAATACTGTTTGACATCAAATGAAAGAAACCATCTTCTCTGTTGCAATCATACGAGCATTTGTCACACGAAGGTGTGTTTACAGCCTAATGGCTCTGTTAACTGTAAGAGGGTGAATGTCCGTGCATGCTAACGCACACATGTTCATTCACAACGGTATTGGGTGCACATTGTGGTGAATACATTACCGGTGTGGACACTTTTCACGAATGCTAATTACACTTTAACTAGGTGAGGCGTGGTTACCTCTTACCGACTAGAGTGGCTCACCAGGCAGTAACCTATGCAATCAAATGACACATTTTCCATCGACTAACCGGATCACGCCTAAACATTTAGGTAAATTTCAGTATGAAAGTTCATAATCCTCTGTCATACCAGTAATGAACTCAACAAGGTTCGTATGAGTATCGTAAAGGGCACTCAGGCCGTTGGTTCACATTGGCGCCAAACGTTCAAATTAGGGTGGACTTTGGTGTAAACAACGTGAACTACAGACAGTAATGTTGAGCACTCCTGAGCAGTTACATGCAAAAATAATCAATAATAGGAGTTAAAGTAAGCCATTTGTTTCACAACATCACAAGGATGAACAAGCTATTCAGAAACTAACATTTATCCGAGAAATAACTCTATTGGTTGATTTGTCGAATGAGCTGATATGAAATGTCTTGCAACAGATTTTACGAGTTTCAATGAGAAAATATTGTAAACTCTATTGCGGAGTAGTGGCTAACAAACGGATACGGGACTGTAAACGTATATTATCCTAGTAATGCACTTCAAACCGTTTCAAATGAAACTTCGTATATAGTGTTCAAGAGTACAGTTCGGGTGACAGTAACGCAGATTGACCGTGGTTTTGTCAAACAGAAACAAGGTGATAATTTACAATAGATAAGTACATAGAAATGAGCCGCTGGTTGTTATTCGTGTATGGAAACGGAAAAGGACAAAATTTCACTGAGCAACTGTTGCTAAGTTGACCTTTCTGCTTAGGTTGCTATGTAATTCAACATTGATGGGCATGGCAATTTGATGAACACAAGATAAATAATCGTTTTAACAAAGTATACACAAATAAAGTTGAAAAATACGGCAAGGCAAATAATTTGTGCAAATGTAAGATCCATCTCACTGAAACAATGTGATTTGTGGAGGAAAACACGTAAAAATCATGTCGCGTGACTTATCAATTACGGCGACGTGTAATTCAACCATCAGTAGCTCTGAAAGAGTGTTTGGAATACATAAGATTAAGAATTGTTTTGGTTTTTCGCTGAAACAAGTTGCTAGTTTGATCAAATAACGATGTATCCAACGTGTAAACCTTCATAATTAAATGTATAGCTGAAAAAGTAGGAAGCTGCGACCATTTACGTTTAAGAGAACACCGCCCTGAATAAAACACCAACAAGTGATGACTGTCGTTAAAAAAATATTAGAACGCTGTGAGCACAACCTTCCCAGCCTAAAATCCAAATGAACCCCAAATATATAAAAACTGAAATCAACATTAGTGCATCAAGAATATGAGACGGACAACAGTATATAACACCATGACTGTATTTTAGCTAGATGACTATTTTTCACTGTTCCAATCAATGCCAACAGTTTTCACCCTCATAGTGGGCGAATTGGCAAGATTTATGAATTACTCAGTGAAAATTGAGGTGCTTAATGTTGGACTGATGTGCGGTCAAGATTAACTATCTGTAAGAACGTTGAAAGAACATGGAGCATCCAAACTAGCAAGGTGGGTGCAAAAGCTGTGTTAGAGTGTATCATCGATGGATAATAGATTTTTATGCAGACATGGTCGCAAACCTAATTTTGGCAAACCTTAAACAGTATACTTATAATGTTTGGTGTTGTTAACTGAGTTAAGCATACTGATGACGTACATCTGTCAAAATAATATTGAATAAAACATATAGGCTAGCAAATAAAAATGAGGTTACCATTTTGTGAAATTCACAGTTTCAATCGCTTGCAAGCAGATCAGATCAATACTCGAATGAAATACATAAACGCAAGAATGGAGTTATATATTCTCCATTACTATCAATAGGCCCTCCAGAAATGCTTCCAGAAATATGATCAGTTCATGTCCATTCGGTTCTCCCTTTTAATGCGACTGTAATTTTGTCTCGGCCAACTTTACCGTGACTATGAGGAAAACATTCAAAACAAATTCCTGACGGAATATTCTGTCGACTAACAATCTCCGTTAGTAGACTGTTTAAAATATATTATCATGGATTATACAGTTGGAAACTGGGTTCAGAATTGGTTTATCGCGGAATTTATGTATGGTCGGACAGCTGATACCAGTTTATAAGTTAGACCAAAAAGATGTGTTGTTTCCGAAAAGTAAATCACATGCCAGATCGCGTTCAAAGGTATCCAGGCAAATTTTGCTTAATGAACAGCTTAAATGGCCAAACAAGTACAGTTGTAAGCTAAAGATGAGGAACGCTATTCAGCTTGACTAAGCTTACACCCGATTTGCGCAAGTGAAGACAAGATTGGACAAAGTACGTAGTCACAAATCCGGCTGAGTTGATTGATTCTCTATTGCCACTCTATTCCCCTAACTGCCTGTTGGCGGTTGCGTGAGCTAGTGATGAAATGTCAGTCAACTTGGTCAACTTCATACCGATTTGTGTGTACGTTGGCGCGCGGATAGACATAATCGCTACACGCCCCATAGAACACTGTCGGGTTTGTCTATGGAGAAAATGATCCTAAGTGATTGACGTTTACATCACTTAGTAATGTCATTGGTGAATAGCTTTAGCATCTTGGAAACTGAGTGGATAGTTATGGTGTTTTTACAAGGCTATCGGCTGCAGATATAAGCTTTTGTGTATTGACTGCTAGCGTTGATTTAGGGTTGGTAATTTTTAGTTTCGTCTGATAATTGTCAGCAGAGTTTTAAAGCTGTCTATGTTCTGCGATCAATCAATTAATGATTTTAGGAATAACATTTACCAGAACCACATGAATTTAGAATCAATAATTATACTCTGTAAATATTGATTAAGTCATGGATTTTGCTTCACGTAATTGTCAGAATATTACAGTCAAATTATAGGTCGAACAATCGTTTTCGATAAGTTTTCTCATGCCAAAACCGTCACGTAGGTTCCATGGAGATATGTCACGAGACAAACCGTATGGACCAATATGTAACTGTTAGCGAGTGACAATAAAATCGGCTAGTAGACTCCAAATCTTCATTGGTTAGTGCCGGACCAGCAGTTCACTGAATGTTACCTCATACGGATAAGTTAAACTGTTTTTCTGTGACAAGGGTCGATATGACTGACCTGTGATCAAGGTAATGACAAGGCCTGAACAAATGTCTTATGCAAACAGAGATTACGGTTGCGTAGTCTGACTGCAGTTAATTAGACGGCCGCCTAATTGTGCTGACGAAATATTTTAGGTCATATGACGGTAACCCTGTAGACAACCCAGAATGCTTTGGCGATGCCTATAAGATGGTTGTGTGCCACAATGGCGTACGGTAAACGATTCAGATCCAAAAGTGAATACTGTTCCGTGATCCTATTTTACGAGTGCCTGGTCGTCATCACTTCGGACGTGATGGTCAAAATTCCGCAAGATAAGGCTTACATTTATAAAGCGATGTATACAAAGCTTTCGTTTGGAAAGAATATTGTAGCAGACCATTTTGACCGTTCCATCTACCATTCACTGAACTGCTTCTTTTCAGTGGCAATCTTAACAGGCTGGTTCGTAACATTGCAGGTATTTAAAACTAAATCTGAGAGGTAGGTTGTCAGTCCACAATCACCCTGTGTCTCTGTATTCATTATCGTGTTGCTGTTGCACTGCGAATAGTGTTGATTGTACGACCAGGCACTTGTCAGAAATGATCAAGAAACATCACCCAGCTTAGATTGGGACTTGCTGTTGTAAATCAGTGAATAGCGTCGTCATTTGATATTTTGCTGTCACCGGTCATCACACAGACCTCACCAAAGCATTCCAGTTGTCATGACACATCCAATTATGCGGAATCTGCTAATAGCCTTCATTGTCAATTGTTAACAGTTACTTCTTGGTTTATGCAGTTTGTCTCACGATACGTCCTCATGGGACCAATGCAAGTTCATTGGCTTGAGAGAGATTTATCGGAATCGATTGTTCTTCATACGGTTGGTTCTAGTTTTGTTTTGTTAATAACGCGTCTGACGTTCGCAACAAATTGAATAAACATCTAATAACACAGTGCTGACCATTACTTAAAACTGTTGCCAACAAATCCTTGGTAATCACTGAAAAATATTTCTGTATAACCAGTGTATGAGCTAATAGCATGCACGCTCAAAGTGGAATCGAGTTTTTATCGCGTGATTAATCGCGTCCATAACGTATGCCCTTTGTCATTCTGATCGTAAAGGCTTATTTCTGGAATGAATCACTCAGTTTTAGATCTGAAGGTAGGATCCTTATGCTTCTCCATGTTTGTGTTCATTGGAGAAAGCAGCTGGTTGAAACGTTCGTAGAGGTATAGAAAGTAGTTCCCGATATAAAACAGAACAGATGATTATAAAAACACTAGTAGGCAACAAACACATTTTTCGAAGCTTTCAACAACAAACGCAAACAGTCATTTCGAGAGGAGACATTAGACAGAACACCAATATAAACATTCGGTAACATGTAGGAGCAATATAGAGATCTGACTAGAGCATCTGTGGCTTTGGTCGATCTTTGCATATGTACCTGTCAGTCGAAGCATACAGACGAAAATATACGATGCCACATCCACCTGTTAGTTGTCAGGCTATCATCAAGATGAGATGTATTCAAACCTGTTTGAAAAGCTTGGTCTATTAAGGAAATTTGGTGACAATCAAATATAGGGACCGAAAAAGTTGGTTTCACGATAATTATTTCTCCGGTAGTTTATCTCGACCAATCTGTCCCGGTAAAGTTTACCTGCTAGTCAGTGTTAAGACCGGTACTCGTTTGCACATGTGGGTTATGGCACAATAGCTAAGCTGTATACTACTCTACGGCCATCGTAGTCACGCAAATAGTTTATCTCCGAAAAAATCACTTCGCGAACGACTTGTCGAAAATAAATAGATCAACTATTGTAAAATGCTACCCACTGCGGTATACATCTTCTTTATTCGCTCAATCACGTTGAACAATTTTAATACAATGATTACTGAATATATTCCAGGTCTTAATGCATCTCTGGAAAAACTCAAAAAGTTAACAGCAGTAGATTTAATAAATCCTCACCAAAAACCAATAGTTTCCCAAATTTATGTGTGTGTACAACCGAAATAAATCAATCAAAAACTTCACGGTTATTATTGCGAGATAAATTGATCCGTTCTACTTTCCGTTGTTAGGTGGCATACTTGTTTTCCGGGAATTTCTCCGAAAAGAATTCAGTGACGAAAATATTGAATTTTGGCTCACATGTGAAGATTTCCGAAACAGTGTGTGCTCCAAAAAACTGCAAAGCCGTGCTCAAAAAATATTCAACGAATTTGTAGCTGTTCAGTCAAAGCGTGAAGTAAGATGATTTATCTGTTTTAAGCATTTTTCATCACGATTAAGCAATGGTTTTGGAGTTAGGTATGCAAATTACTGTACTAAATCAACGGTATCTTGCTTGGAATTTAGATAAACCATGCTGAATTAACAATACATAATTCAGGCTCCTCCAAGTTGGTATTCACCTACATTACTTATACATTCAAAAAAACGTCAACCAAGCAAGAGAGTGTTTTGCAATTAACAAGATAATGACAACTTTACAAGCAGCTATTTGGTATGCGCAAAACTGAGTATCTCATTACTAATTCATTTGTATACGTTAACAAACGTTTGTTTCCAAATCATCCTAGAAAACACCGAGGGTTCTTTTTGCATCCCGACTGTTGAACACCTGTTTTCTTTTTTAAACCATGGCTGCAATATTAGTAGTCTCTTCGAATTGTAGGGTGCACGTTGTTTTGCATATTAGTGAATTGTAAACGTAGTTTTAACTGCTTCCAACAAACCACTATCTAGTTTGATCTGTTCTCATTGACGTAGTGCATCATCTCGCATGTCCAATGGTTAGGACACCCATCAGTGTTCTGAGTTAAATCTCTTTATTCTTTCTGTTTCATATGCTGCCCTTGAATATGAATACTTTAAATTATATAACATTATACTGGGATATGCCTTAATGTTAGTAATATTACCAAAATATACTGAAAACCATAAAAATTCACATACAGTAATCTGACTAGGATGCAACCTGTATTGAACTTCACGGGGAAAATCTAATCCTTATCCACTCTCAAAAAATATATCGGGAGATTATCTTTTGTTATCCATATATGAAGCTGTTTTATGAGACCCACATTCAGATATGTATTGGAGAGCTAACCTATATTACTGACGTTGCATCTAATATATATGGTAAACTGTTGAAAGATTACGAATTATGTTAGTATTTCTTACGTCCGTAGAGTGCATATTTACAAACATAGCGACAACTCCTTTTTGCTTAGTAATAATTGATGGAAGCCTTAGCTGAGTGATATCAGTTGCAGATTAGCATTCAACTCACCCTAAGCTTATTTCTACTTCACCAAATTTTGTGATCGCATGATCCACAAAGTAATTCATGCAGAATGCGAATTTATCAAAGTGTAATTCACGCATAAAATTGCACAAAAGTAAATCACGTGCAAATCCATATTCACAGATTTAAACTTTAATTTCGCCCAGCAATATTCAAGAAGAAATATGATGGAGGAATATGTATAAAGAAGCAAACCTGAATTAGCTAATCAATGACATTTTGAATAAAAATCAGAAAGCAGGCATCATCCTTACGAAGTAGGATGTTGTATCTGTTACAATGAAAAATGACAAACATGGGTATTACGCAAATAAACATCACCACTTCAAAGGTCAGCATTCCCTATGGACATGAGAATGATACAGAGGAATAGATAGACCAAACAGTTGCTATGAAAAATAGAAAACGGTCCAAAAATAATATTTTGTGAAAACTACTTGTAGAAGAATTGCATGTTCTGAAAACTGAGTAAATTATTGCGTTCTTCTCAAGGTTTTTCGAACAAGTTTTATTTCTCTTTACCAGAAGATCATACAAAGCATATTACGTATTGCTTTCATGTATTAGGGTGCGCAGCAACAGTCAAATTATTCATAGCTAAGATATTTGATTGTGATGCTTCTGTTATTCTTGAGAAATTAACCACATCTTTCGATAAAATATTATGAGATTTCTAAATTATCCATCCTTCTTAATAACCATCAAGTCGTTCTAGGAAGCAAAGACTAGAAGCGTATATTAAGTCAAATGAATATATTTCATAAGGTTTGGAATATACTGAACAGTTTCACGCAGCCACTTTTCAGTGGGATAACGGTTTTGTATCGCATGTATTCACCAAGTTATATTGAGATAACTGTGTTGACCATTTACACATTTTTATTGTTTATTCAGTGATGTTGTTGCATTAAGCTTTGTTGTTACTTCGCCTGCAGAAGTTGCGTTGTTGACCTTACCGTCGCTTATGGCGCTTGTGGTTGATGCGATAGGAGTTGATATTACCAAAACAACAATACCGGTTGTTACCCTTGATTACGGTGATAAATAATATAAGGGTGTTGACGTCATCCTTGTCAGTAAAGTTCTGTTACTATTACAGTTTATTTGTTTACAATTTTTTACCGCCGTTGACGTCATTTGTGTTTTTTTGTTATTAGCCCTTCTGATTTTCTTAGTGATATTTTTGTTACTGAAAATATCAATAATTTTTTCTCAAAACAATCGACCGATGCTACAAGAGAGGATGCTCATAAAGTACGACCTCAAAAACCAGCCACGCTTTTTAAATCGCAAATCATAAAGCGAATAAACCATGACATTGCTGAAACTGAATGCATAGTAAAAAGTATACAACTGACCGGTTTAATGTCACGTGGTGCTCGGTCTTATCAAGCGATAGCCAGGCAAGTAACGGACTCACCAGTTACGTCACACTAACTTGGTTGCCAATGTCTTCTTGCCATCACTTCTATCGTACTCATAAGACGGCTGTCTACAGTCCCACGATTAACAATGAGGTTGAGTAAATATGATTCACTCAGTGACAACCCACTTAAACATGGCAGTACGACTGACTTCAATACAGGTTTTTGTGTGGAACTTGAACAAACGCTATACGCTATCCACCCCTTTTGGGTACTTCTCTGGTATATACGACTGCATTCATATAACTATCGTGCTAGCCTGTTACCTACGGATTCACTTGCTCAAGTCTCCTCTACTACCTTTCGTGCTGAGACTAGTACAATGTTGTTAGTGTTTTTGTACTTGTCATTGGGATAGAGTTTAACCTATTCTGAGCTGATGACAGTGTTGTACGCGCATGTCAATTTTGGATTTCTAGTGCACTCTACACCTACCTAGCAGAACTTGAAAGAACTCACATATGTGATTGATTTTTCACAAGAAACTCGGCAGCTGGCCTTGTTTCTTTTCTTGAATTGAATATATAACCCTTGATATTCTAATCCAAACTGAACAGCTTCTCCATTGACAACTTGCGTATAGGGAGATGCCGATGTGATATCATTAGGCTGATCAGCATAGTACGCGATCATCTGACTTGTTTTCTCCGGTTCCTTGTAGACTTTATATCTTTGCTCACTAACAGACGATTCAGATCGTGCGTTCGCACGAGTTGTAACGGGTTTACCTAATCACCTTAAGGGTTATGTGGAACAGAACAATGCTTTACATGCAAGTTTGCGTACGTGCAGCTGCAAATTACCTAATGATGATCAGTCATATTTGTTTGCATCCCCCGCATTCCGCTAGATTTTCTAGTCAGCCTCTTTTCGAAAAAATCGTTAGAATCAGATTAAAACTCCGATCACACTTTCATGAGTCCACCTTGTTTACCACTGCGCCATTGACCTCACACAGCATAGTTGAATAATCGTATTTAAGCACTCATATACCTTCCCTTGTGGTCGATCGTTTTGATAGGAGACACATTTACTGTCTGTTAACCCCCAATCAATAACCCTGCAAATTTAACTTACTAGACAGGTTAAAATCTCCAAAACAGTCAAACCTGTTAGCTAATATTTTAGATTACTAATGATTAGTGGACGATTCAGCAGTTTTCAAGCTAGACTTCACTCACGATTGATCGCAGCCTTCGCGTTCAGGTCATTGTTCTGAAGTTGGTTGGTTGTTCAGTTATGAGAACGCGATTGTGCCTAACATGGAGTAAATGACACAGTGGTCAACACGTTAGCTTTAGGAAAGCGTGAACGGTTCTAGTCCAGACCGTGGCGAAACTAGGCATTACTGGCGAGCTGTGATAAAAACGAACTCAAGTTTAGCGCTTTTTTTCGAAATACAGCGTAAAAATTTTAAGCATCTGATGGGTCTGCGATTAAATGTGTGATGTACAACTTGTACATTAACAGATTACTTACTGGTTACTTATCACGTAAGGTAGGCTGAGCGCTACGTACTTCTAATGGAGGACTCGTTTCTTGAACAATGGTTTCGTAATGCTGGCTTTATTATTAAGTAACTTGAAAATAAATAGCCAGGCTATACATCACGCACACCTGCGGGTTCTACCAGTGTGTAAAAAGATATCTTCCCATAAACACACCAGTCGACTACAAGGGCTCAACCTCGGTGTGCACGCAATTCACAAGCACACTACAGGCTGGAGTCGAAGACGAACTGGGTGTTGATTCGAAATACCATGTGACTTCAAGCAAATTATTCAAAATTAAAAACGTCAAGTTATTACACATGTGACGTAGAGAAACACCCGTAAGTGAAGGAAAAAAGACGTTAGAGATTCGTGGAACGTAAGGTAACCATATGTCACTCGGTCAAGTGTTCTTTTTCATTTGGTTAATGAGCAACAAAAGGACGAGGGAACGGACTTTTGTATATTTATGATGTTATGGAGTTGTCTGAGATGAAGAATTTCGGTAACATAAAATTTTTACTATTGAATAAATAAAATAAGGTACAAATTCCCAAACATTTGCATGTTTCAAACAAGCTATTGGGTATAGTGTAGTAAAAAGAACTGTTCCGTGTAACGCAATTCCTATCCGATTAAGCATTGACCAGTTGTAACGCAGTGAGTACAGCTATGTGTACAACTTCGTGGATTCACTACTCAGATTATGAATAAACTTCCCCCTCGGTTAGTGAAAGAAATTTGTAAATTTGACCGAAATGAGCAACAAACGGCTGTTGACTTGATGGAAGGACAAAATACTGGCTCGCAACCTGCATCTCTCTGGCAAAGTTAGCGATTCAAAGTATCTCTGTAGCATTACTAAGTGATGTTGATAGTCTGATTTCAAATCGAGGATTTCGTGTGACTTGTAGAGTAATCTACTTTATCGTACTGGTGACAATTTTGTTGGGGTTCAACTTAGGGTCTGCGAGGTAACGACATAACGTAGTGCCTAGAACTATACTATCATCACTAAGCAATTTGTCTCATGGCCTACATGTTAAATTCATCTACATCAAGTCGTTCATGTGAAATCAATAGCGTACTGTTAAACAATATCCATATAAATATATGAATCTGAGTCGGTAGATCATGAATCAGATAGTGCCATCAAAAACATAACAATGTTCAACGTAATACAGCGGTGTTTCATTTTGGTATATCGCTGAAAGAGAACCATAGGGATGGAAGGCAATTGAAAACCCCAATTTCAGAACCCAAGCGAGAATCACTGGCTGGGTTAAACATGACAAGAAAACAGATGTTTAACATATGCCCTCAAGGTGACACTTGCAAGATATCCAGACCTCATGTAACCATGCTTGTCTCATCTAACCAGTTATCTCCGAAACAAAGGCACAACTGTGAAAGAAGTTAAAATTCTACCCTCCCCTACAGATAAGACCTCTGCGAATCTCGGTTTGATATATGTTAGTTACGCAGAGGATAACTGTCTTCACGACAGATCTTTATGGTGAGTCCACTCCTCGCTGTAGGCCAGTCGATTGTGGCGGTAGGAAGAGGTTTTCGGTTTAACCGTGTTGACATATAATCCAACCAAATATACCTACCTAACCATAAAGGCCGAACATCGTAATTCATTAAAACATGTCAGATATTCGATCCACCGCTTTACTTAATTGTACAGTTTTTGACGGTAAATGTAGGCTCTGCTGACTGACTGCTTTCTCATTGCTTGAGCTTTACTCCAATCTTACGTTATAATACAATTGTGTTCATCCTGGAAGAAAGTAAACAAAATATAAAAACGCTCGTAGAAACAATTATGCAACTGAGCATTTATCATAAGTGAAACCCAAAACGTTAGTCTAAACGATTATTGTAAACACTTAGGATGCTAGCTAGTCGTCTATCACGCCAAGGAATTTTTGTCGATGTCGTGGTCTATTGGCTTGAAGTGCCAGACAGGTCTGGTGTACAGAAATAGGCCATCACTATTATGGTTGGCCATTGTAGTTTGAGTTCGTCTCCTAGATTGGGGGTCTGTTAATTCACAGAATCAGTGTCTGGAGACTGAATGAGATGGCGGCTAATCGGGCTTAATGGTGCGAACGTTACGTTGTTTGATGGAAGCGTTTCTAAAGTTGGGCATACTCATTGACATGAGCCGGTGAACTCCTTAACTGAGCTATCTTTCTAACATGATTTGCTCTGGAAGTCGGATTATTTTTTCTCTGCGTAAACATTTATGTTTCAGGTGTTTTTAATGTGGACAGCTCCTTTCAGTAGTTGGATCCTCTTGCTTTCGCCTTGCTTTTGTTTTCTTCTAGAAAGCAGCTTGCTGCTTTCTTCACGATTGTATAACGATTAAGCACCTGCATAAACGACTTATGTATTGTTGTTTGCTATGCTGGTGAAAGTTGTTCAACGTGGAACATAACAGTTTCTCTTAGTTAGTGATAAATTGTATGGAATCTGGAAACAGCTTGTTCCAGTGACTGCCAAAGAAATGCTGGACAATTCACATAAATTCATACAACCCAGGTGACCGTGATTCCGTAGTCGAGCGAATAAGTGTTCAAAGTGTGACCTGCCGCCTAATTGTGGGTTGTGGAATCCATTCTGCGGTATATGTCGTGTTGATGAAACTTAACTAATTCGGAACACATGTTCACCACTTCCCTGGTGGTCACTGGCACCAACTGTTGACAAAAAGCTGTCCCAAACTCTGCTGTGGCCACAGTA
>JTDE01021084.1:75207-97102 GCA_014338405.1 Paragonimus skrjabini miyazakii
TCCAGCTTACAAGTAAAAGGAAGCGCAGTGGCTATGGAAATTAATGCGGAATCTGGCTGAAATAAGCTGAGCTTCGCTCACAACTCTCACCGGCTTTTACAATAACGGAGAATCCATAGTATATCCGCGTCGGAAATATTTTTCTGTCCTATCGACCGCATTTCTGACTAGTTGAAAAAACGGCCCAACGGAACCTTCATACATGGATGGATTGTTCGTTCTAACAACGAAAACACTGAACGCACGAATACTCATGATTGGTAACAAATGCTTAAAGCTGACAAGCGAAAACATTTTCATAGACGAAATTCGGTCCACCTCATGCATTCAGACACTTGATAATTTCCAAGTTTCACTAAGCAGTTAAACTTTTGCTTCAGTGAGTTTAAGAAACGCTTCATTCACTAACTAATGAGCTGTCGTAGTTATAGGCAATATGCACAGTTCACCGACACATTCGACTGTTCAATGGTGATGGTTAATTTCGAAGACAATAAACGTTAGACTGGAAAAATTTGATCAAAATCAGTTGATTAAATCTTGCTGAAAAAGAAAATCTCTAGAACTATGTTTACAATTATTATGATGACTGTTTTTAAAGAAAACAAGCGTACTGTCGTTGATGTTTAATTTTTGTTCTGGATATCATAATGGATAATGGACATTGTACAAAAGTTTACAATCGTCTATTTTAAATACTACCATAATGGTTCACATCCAAAACAACGTTTGTATTTCAACTGCTATTGGTAGAAGTTGATAAGTCAGCTTTTTCAAATTCCGGCTTGTCACATTTTCGACAAGCGCCCCTTTACTTAATTGCACATTTTTCTCGTTCGTGCAGTTACCCTCATTGATTAAACTCTTCCTGCGACGGAGATACAACCCGCCCATCTAGTTATCTCGGTTCTGCATGGCACTTTCTTAAGCGTTTTGTGAAAAGCGTGGCTAACCTCGTTAATAACTCACTACATACAGTTACATATAGACAGTTCAAAAATTCATTACCAAATATCCCACTGCTGATGTTCTTTACATATGGCACTTACTAAAATAGTTTATTTCTCACAAACTAGTCAGATGCTTTAAGCAAATTCCGTTCACACCTCCACATATTTTTTATCACATCTCTTTAACAGGAGGGTGTTTGCTTGTTGAGATGGATGCGTTTTCCCGTTTTTACCAAAATATCATCCTCTATGTTTCAACATGAATACACATGCATATGCGTATATGCCTTGCTCTAATTTAATCAGCCTATATATAAGGCTCACTCTTAATTATCAATAAAATAAAGCATTGTTTAAAGTATGGAATGAATAGCACCCACTCGATCAACACAAGTGTGCCTAATGCTACCATCAAGAATTCCAGTCGTTTATGACTGAAAACGAACTCCATCACAATATAGCGCCTAGAACTCCTGAACACTCACTGTCTGGACTCTCAGTACTGTCAACGTGGCATATGCCAAAGTAACCTGACCAACGACTTCGAAAAGGTGTCATAAATTTGGGTCAGACGTGTATCAGCTAGAATGCAATCACCTGCAAAATATTTCCGACATACTGTCATAAAAATGCTGGCCAAAATTCTCCCCCTTCGTATTGCAACTCATTAAAACTTTGTAACATTTCACTTGTGTGTTTTCTGTAATCAGCCGGTCAAACAATTTTGACTCCCCACTGATTTTCAAGCTGTAGCAGATAAAATCTTTCCAGTGGGAAAGAAAATAGTTAATATCCACCAAGTATTTCCCGCCAGTTCGTTTGACATTTGTTAATATCATACATGTTGTTCTACTGAGAAAAAGTATTAAAAAACATGTGCTATATCTGGTAGTTCAATTCTATTTGGAGATGTAAACAGTCAGATAGCTGACGAGAACATTTCAGCGTTGCTTCACTCATCTAAACAAATGTGCTTCTCCAAGGCTGATCGATGTGGATTTTAGTTTCAACTTGAACAATCGATATTTCACCACGAACGATTATGGGAAAGGTTTCATGTGAACTGTTTCAAGCACAAATGCCTGCTTAACTGGCAGTCAATTCCCACGACAAGTTTACTGTGCCCTATAGAGTGGCAGAGAAACTAGTGCCAATTTGTGTTCGACAGGAACAACACCCAGTATATCAGTATACTGGGCTACTCATCGTGATAGGTGAACGTCCTGTTGGTCTAAGTAGACAGCGTTTAAATTTATGATGTCCAAACGATGATGGGTCGTCCTGCATCTCACACTCAAAGATACTGAGACCTTCGGTTGGGCAGGATTTTGTAGTAACATGATCTTTCCACAAACTTCCTTATTCTCTTTGTTGAAGAACATAATACCACTCAAATATTTATCGGGCTTCATATCACCAAGACCATCGGTTCGATATTATTTCACTACAACTTCTTAAGTCTACTTGTAAACAACGTAGTCTAACGTTCCTCAATGACTATCTCAAAGTGGCGTTCACACAAGTGGATCGATTGACAACATTACGTGAACACAGTTCTGTCCCCATCATGTGTGCTACAATTGCTTTGCACTGTAGTGAGCGTACATTGTTAAACTGACTTATAATACTCATCCGCTGTTATTTCTACTAGTCATAACCTGCTTTGTCGTAACAATGGCAGTAACAATAAGGTAACAACCTAGTAGGACAGACGGTAGCATGTTTAACTACTCCACATCTTCTACTTGTGAACAAAGCTGTAGAACTTATTTTCATGTTTCACTATAACAAAATTGTTTTCTGTCGGATAGCGATACAATATTAAGAATCATACTGTTTCTCAAAAATAAAATTTCAGTAAACTTCTCTTCAGCTGTCATGTACAAATCACTTATCCCACTAAACGGAATGAACATACAATGATGAATACAGTTAGATAGTCGATGTTAAGGTTCACACAATGTTTCCAATTGTGTTGCAAAACGTTTAAAAATGAGCATGTTTACATGGGTCGGTGAACAAAACATGGGTCCCACTTACACTGACGCTAGCTCAAACTAAAAATGACAAGTGGTTTAAATTAATTGATTGCACGAAAATCGTAAAGCACTTCTGGGGAATGTATGTAAACCCCTTTGTGTGAACTTGACACTATGGCGATAGAACAACATCCATTCAACCCCATCTCTTAACTTACTTACGATGCATTCCCAAACATTGTTTAACGATCCATATGAGATATTCTACAATATGTTATGTTGGATAATTACTTTCATTCGGCACAGTGAACGAAATTTGTACTCACCAGGTTACACAATACACATTTTGTCACGCACAATCAAATCAGTTAACAGTGCTCGTCTTTCAAGTAATGTAGCTTCTCATAAAAGTATAGCTTCAACGTTGTTAAAGCGTTTCCCACTGTAATCTGTTAGCATGCTCATCGACTGATTGAAAATGAATAAATTTCGAGGATTGATCTTTAGAACGAAAATGTTTTAATTTGAACTACGGGAAGATCTCTGACCAACAGTTTTATAACAATGCGTTTACGTTTTTACCCTTTATAACCACCGAATCAGTTTTTATCAGTTCAAAATCATTACACACAATAGGTTAATTAATACTTACTTAGCTTAACAAGCTCAAACTAATTACCTTTAATAACTGTTCGATAATCCTTTAAGTGTATATCCGTATTGCTATGATTCTGACAACATTACATGCAACATAATAGTAAATATTTGGTACTAATATTGTATTGGAAGGGTTATCTATTCAAGCAAGCAACACATGGGTTATACGTTTCATCATTACCACAAACAAGAACACTCATTTGCCTACGGTACTGAACCCAGACCGTCCCGGTGGCCACATACGCCAATGCTCAGTTACTTTATGTTACTTCACGTACCGAGAACGATTTCATGCGATGCTACACTCGGAGATTTCTTTTGGCATTGTCCCTGCGGCTACTTCATTGTTAAAATCTATGTCCGGGCCCCGCTACTGAATAGCAGTGGTGTGGGTAGTATAGTACGATCGCTCCTTCTCAACACATCAAGATGCAGTTACGTTATAATGTATTTAAACGCAACAAAAGTTTCATTCTGGGGAAACGCTTGTCAGATAGTTTACGTAAGAATTATTTGCAGCTAACCAGTAATGAATGAATGAACCGTTTTACGATATCGTACATGTAAACACCTGCTGATACATTTCGTTTACGGAGGACGTGGAACTGAATCGAAATGGATCAGGGTTAGGAGGAGATGCATTACATCAAGAGTAATTAAGTAGATAACTCTGTTGCAAACACGGGAGTTTTCTGACACGATGAAATCGGTCTAGACTCTACAGAAGATAACACTTTTATGATTGTGTTTGAGTGGTTACACTTAGAGTACAATATCTTACGTGAATAATCTAGACATAAATAGAGTTAGTGCTATATAACTTGTGCGACATTAACCTGAGTAGATTTAACTATGTGGCAAGTAGTAGCTACAGTCAAACACAGTTAGGGGTATACGTCGGTAACGAAGATAACCGTAATTTACTGGACACAAATATAGAACAAAATTGACTAGTCTGGTTGAAAGGACTGAGGAACAGAAATAGTTATGTCACATAAATTAGTTGATCTACGTTTTTTTCAAAGTAAATTCGCCACAGTGTTTTCAAATTTTTGTTTAAATTATGCTCTATCGGTTACTGTTGCATCGCGCAATTAAACCATTTATCTCAATGAACTTTCCAACGTGCAGCAGAACGAGTACGAAGTTTTTAAACGAGCCTGGACTAAGTCAAAAATTGCTGTCGTAGAGTTGAACAATATAAACCGTCCGCTACCTCGTCAGGGAAACATAAATTATATTTAAACAGCCCGACCTTCCCTTAGACGGACGATCAAGGGTCGAAAATTTCACTGAATGAGCGTTCAATTTTAGGCATATGAGTGATATATCTGCCAAAAAACTACGAACTCTCCCGCATTTTACTGATCAGCACCAGTTAACAGAACTTAACGGCTAACTCTCCGGACTCAATTTCATAATGAAGACAAAATATTATATGGCTGGAATGGAGGTCATCTGACATTCGTCTGACACTAGCCAGTCTTTGGATTTTAACACTGACCTCATTTACACAATGTTTCTCTTGAGAACATTTGAAGATAACCGGCTAACTATCGATGCAAACAGACAAGATTCGTGAGGTTGTATTCGAAGTTCAAAATTGAATTTGCGGAATGTTTTATTTACAGTTTGAACCTATTAAACTTTATTTATGTCACAGTTTTTATTTTCGAAAATCGACTCCGGTTACGTTGGTTTCATTCAACGGACATTCCAACATCAATATCCGCCGATCGTAGTCAGTCGAATGCCTAGGGTCCAGAACAAAGTAAAAATTCTGCCCTCAAACCAAACTGATTTCGAACAAACAACAAAACCTGATAGATAGCAGCATCCCACCAATTGGGGGGGAGAAACAGTTGTATTTCAAAATTAGTTGAGCTGTTGATCGGTCAAATGTTGTTTCCCATAGTAACGTGTATACGTGTCAAACAAGAATAACCCATGCCAATTAGTGCAGTTTACATTCTTGTAACTTGTAACAAGTAGTTAATTCTACAGAGTTCAGTTAACGAGGCTTAATTAACTAACCTATCGGATAATGAAAAATTAACCCGCACGAAATGAACAAATTAATTTAGGAAAGCTTTCAGTGATCTAATCAATTTATGAAGGAAAAACTTCCTGCTTTAGCGGTATAGTTTGAAATAAAAAATCAACGTGACGCCCAAAATTACTTAGTTCAATCCTGTTATGTATCGTGTACCTCTCAGCAGGTGGTTTGATGTGAAACAGTGTTTAACCCCACCGAACATGCACAGATGACTGCATGTACTGATCGCTCGGTGCTGATTTTTCATCACCGTTCCAATTGATCCACTTCTCAGACAAAATCTTCATCAGTTCTGGGTAGTTTTACTGATCTATATATCTAAGACATGGTTAACAAAAGCACAAGCAGCGTTTGTCCAAAGTCCTTCTGATTAAAGACAATGAACGAGTTGAAAGACGACGAAACCCATTGATAGCGCAAAGCTTTTATCCCAGGTGATCGGTGAAAGAAAGTGATGACTGGGCTCTTAATTGGATGCTGAAAAGACCCCACCTAAAACTTCGAGGACCACCCCGTACACATCCCATATGTAAATATACACACATGTCTGATTTATAGCCAAGCGTGATGGTTCATAATTCAAACTGACTTCCTTAGTGAGATTAATGGAAAAACAGCAAAGCACGTGACACTGGTGAGGGAGAATTTAATATGTATTTGTATTCCTAGTATATACCCGTATATCTGGCTGTATGTATACAAAGTTGTCAAACACCTTAGAATGATCTCTTAAATATTGCCTCTGACCGGTTATTCAGAAGAAAGCACGGTTTCAATCCTGGCAAGTTGCATGTGTCGACTTTGTTTGATTGGTTGGCCGCTATGTTGTCCACTAAAATCCTCGTCATTGCCAGTCTACTTCGGAACTTCCCTTAGATAATAAATGCGGCTAGAAACATTTTCAGCTAACAGGCATTTAAAACATGGTGTTTATTTTTTGTGCTTAGACAACAGATCTCGATTCGCCACATTTTCCCGAGAGAAACAGCTGCCAATCGACTCACTGTGTATACCGCTAGAAATCAGCAAACCAGTGAGAGTAGTTTCCGTTAAATCAATCATGTCTATATGGAAGGCCGAGTGCATTTTCGGAGCACAACAAGACATTTAATGAACTGGACATGAGTTTCCCATGGTTTCTTCTCGACATTCGTGATGCATACCTCACACGTTTTAGTTGGTTCTCCACGAAGCAATGATGGGCTGTACTTTGAAGTCCATAAAATTGTTCGTGGATGCAGATAGACACGGGCGTTTTACAGGGTGTTTTTTTTTACCTGGTGGTTCTTTGAGTGGACGTTTTAGCGGCCACCGTAAATACAAATTCTTTGTAAGCTATGCCGAAAGGTTCCCTTCAGAAGGCATTGGTTTTAATTTTTCAACAAACCGGATGCGACCTGTTTTAGTGTATTTCGCCTAATGTTCATGAGTGTCAGAAAGCATCGCTGTCTCTGCTTAAGGGCTCTTTGCTCACACCATGATTTATGAGTTATTTCAGTGGAACCCAATTACCCGTCGTGGTGTAGTTAAGTATCTATCAGAAGACCATTCATGAAAATGCCGCTCTTGAACCCCCAGATGGGTCATAAACGACTTATGTTAACTATAGTTCATCATAGAAGTGACTCAATATCAGCCGCTAATATATGCGCTAACTGCCCTATAAATAATGTGGACGTTTGAAGCCATCTATAGGCTGAAGCAGGCAACTAGAGATACGAAATGAACCAATAAATGAACTAGGATTATACCCATACATTTTATGGTTTACAACTAGCTTGACAAACAGTCGTTGCGCTTTTCTCAATTTCGCAATTAAAAACTACTTTCCTCTACTGTTCTATATGGATTTAAGTAATTTTCAGTTATACTAGGTGTAACTTACATCCTCTACCTACTTGACTTCATCAAGTGGTCTGACCTTATCATCGCTATTTAACCCCGACAGGTTCATTCTAGTAACAAAATTATCAGAAAACTAGATTTGCTGAGGATAAGCAAAACATGCAAACAGTTTAATTCGTGAAACAACTTTCTCGAATGATACGAGGCCACAAGTTGTGCAAAAACCTTGTTTGCAGATTTAAAATATAACGCGGGCCTTAGTTTTGCACTGGGATTTTTGAAAAAGAGGAGGTAAATCGAAGTTGTTCTGATTAGTTTAAAGCACTGGTTTATCGATTAAAAGGCAGAATGCTCCGGGCAAGCGTACGTTTTTGATAGACTGTGAATGACAGTAAATATTTTCGTTGCTAGTGCTCAGTGATAGCGTGAATTCATTCGTAGAATTTTCGGATTTCAGTGAACCAAAATTGATAAGCAATAAAGCATACTAACTGCGTTAGCCAACTGCTTGTCCATCTTGATAATCCTCTCGAAAATCCGGATTTCACAGTAGTAGCCTTGGTAATGTTCATTCAAATGTCTACGTCTCCATTATTATGTACACCAACAGGATTAGATCACGATTCTGACTGACTGACTGTCCTAGTTGCATGTAAGCAGATTATCATGTGAGCTCTCCTGTACGTCTTCTGTGCATCTATCCACCCACTCGGCTCAAATGAAAAGAGAAAACTTTCTTTTGTGTTCTGTTGTTTTCACGCTCGAATGCAGATTTATTGAACACCATGGTGTACAGTCGTAACAGTTGCAGTGTAGGTCGTGTATGACATCTTAGAGATTATCTGATATACAAATGTTCATTCATACCTAACTTGCGATCAGTTCGTGCAATTAATTCAGAATTGCAGAAGCTGTAGAATTTAAATGAACAACAAATTTGTTAGTAACAAACCTATGTATTTCAGAACAATGATGGTTACCTGGCTGAAAATCTGAAAAATGTTTTAAAATAGCATGGTCTTCGTAAGTTATATTGCTTGCCTCCGTTTTGTTGTGGTCTACCCGTATTCCATTTGTGTCTAACCATGTTATACTTCGGGCGAGGTACACACAAATAAATTGAAGCCACTGTCGACTCACCAAAGTATAGAACGGGCAAGTAGGATTACATAAGATATATTCTGAAAAAAACAATTCGATTGATTTTGTAGAGTACGATGCACAGACTATGGCGAGTAAGCATGCATTAATTCCAGTAAGTATAAACTAGAAATGAGTCAGTGACTGTAACAAGTATAGCATACATAACAAGAAGTAAACTAGTCATAGTCAAACGAATTAACATGAATCAACAATTTCAATTTTCTAACTGGTCGAACAAGAACCTACCAGTGTTGACAGTATCAGTCTAACAATATCAGTCTTACGATCTATCCATCTAACACATGCGGAGATGAGCGGAGGCTAACAGGTAGCCTAGGAGTAAGCTCAAGAGAAGAGAGAGTAGAGTTGTATAGACAACGCAAAGGATGATGATAATAATATTAAAAATAACAGGCACTTACAGAATAATATGAATTTATAATTACCATTCCATAACACATTCTGTAGGGAAAGAGAGAGATTATAACAATGCATCTCAACGGCCTAGGCAAAAGACAATGTGTTCACTGATTGAATAGTATGACACACAAAATGCTTTTGCCACTTGCATAAGATGTTTCGTTTTGTTTAAATATTGTGGGGTAATAGATTGAGCAGCGCCGGTTTAGTTGTTTACTAGTCACTTTGTAGTGTACTCACAAACAGGCGTGTCAAACGTTCTCAACGTTTGACCGGTGTCCTTCGCTACAACAGTATAACTAAGTTCATGAATAATTCTGGATGGGGCGACTGAGTTGTTTGCTTTTTTTCTCCAGTGTGTTAAAAAATAGTGTAATTTGATTGATGAGTCTTAGTTCTGCAACATGTATGCAGGGGAGCCGTTGACAAATGAAGGCTGATCTTTCCCTCATTTTTTCGAGTGAGGGAATTTCCTGAATCGTACTGAAAAGGGTTCCAGAAGGATCACGTCTGAGCAACTTCGGCACAGACGTGTGAGATGATCACACTTTCCGCTCACGTCGACTTCCTGTGTACTATTCTCGCAATGGATCCAGCATGACTGACAGATACTTATGTACCTAAGAAGGAAGTTTTGTTAATCTTCTCTGCTTCTCTTTTGAAAGAAATGTTCGCGTGAAGACTATTGGGCTGTGCAGGTCAGCACGCTGTCACAAGTCACACACACAAAATATGTCATCAAGCGTTGTAAAACGAATGACCGTTACTGGTTGCTTTTCTAAATGCGCTTTCAGAATATCAGTGAGTACGGGCCCTAATGTATTTCCTATCGCTACACTTCTAGTTTGGTGGCAAAATTTACCGTTGAATAATGACTGGATATACATAGTACACAAACACAAGAGTCTACAAATTTCAAACAAAGGTTGTGTAAGAGATATGTTATGTTCTGCTGCAAAGTCATGTTAGTGGAACGTTTGTATCAAAAGATGTCATTACATTTCCCTTTCAGTTCAGGATCTATGATCGATCGTTCGTTGATTATGGTTCCTATTTTGCAACCAATGAGATCGTTAGAAATGTCTCTACAGGGTACATCTTACGTAACTTTATCTTAGTTTTCTAATTTCCTTGTGGGACATGATCGTTTTAAATTCTTTGGAAGTTGACAACGTTTGGTTGAACGCATTTTCATCCGAAGTAGCTCTGTGTCTTTTTGTTGGTCATTTTTAGAGAATTAGAAACTGCTATGAATGACTTTCATTAATCTCGTTAAAGATAGTACTACTTGATGCTCAAACTTAGATTATTACACTCTAGGTAAACAACTGAGTTCTCATTTAAACGCCGCTTGTTCATGGATTCCTTGCAATATCTTGCGCGACGTTCCCTTTGGCATATCAATCAGCCATTCTCTGATTTTCCCAGTTTCCAGTTTTTTCGACATGTTGTTAAACTATCCGCTTCCATGTGTACAGTTCAAAGCATAGATTAGGCCGGGGTTGGCTTGCGACGTTGTGAGGTTCTCCTGGGTGTTCATGATGTCAATTTTTTGAACCAACTTTTATTGGATTTCATCTCGACGTTTACGCAGTAATACGGTTAACGTCAAGATGCATAAGTTTCTTCAATGAAGAGGCGATGACTTCCTCACCAATTTTCTCGCAGCACTTACACAAACAAAGTATAATTGCCCCATTATGAAAATGTTGTCTACTTAAGTAAATATTTCGCTTCAGATTTAATATAATTTGAGAAGACATCTTTTGTATTTATTAAGTTTAGACTTCTGACGTCTCAGTTAAAGAGGCCGAGGTGACTAATAACCAATCGGGCTTTATTTGTGCCGTTTGTTTGCAAAGAAATTATTACATAAACGCGGTATTGCTCACATGTTGTTCGTAAAAACAGTAATACGGAAAAATAAACTTCATTATCTATGTCCATGACAAATTCCTGCATATTCGCCACTGTTCACATGTTTTCTAATGGTTTAAGATACTTGCGGCACTTGAGTACAAACTTCATATACCACTTGCCTGTTTACCTTGAACGTCAATGGAAGACGTTGCAGTCCATCAACCTCACGACTGCTTTATGCTCATAATAAACAAAAATCCACCGAACTGTCATGTAGTCTTAATGATTGGCTATTTATGGCTTCAAACTGTTGCGGTCTGACCACAGTCATTGTACTACATTCTCGTGAAGTTTGTGGAATGGATACATTCGGTGATGATTCATGTGACTTGATGTACATTGGTCTTGCCCACAAATCGTGTCTTTGGGAGACAGAACTAAAACATCACTCTCAAATTGTGTATGGTTTACGTTTTATCAGGTAGCAAACACGATAGTCTCAATAACCCTGTTGTAGAAAACTCATTGGCTGTTTTACCGTCATTCAGAACAGCGTTGCAATAGGAAAGTGTTTTGTTTGGCCTCATCCGTTGTCTGTATACAACATTTAGCTTACTGATAATTAGTTTGGCAGATTTGATAACTTAGAAGAGATCAATCTGCGAAAAATCTGGACTTCACCTGGATTCGAACCAGTCACAGAAACAACATGCCCAAATGCGGCAAGCGCTCTACCAGCTGAGCCAAGAAGCCACGCCAGGAGTTCGGAAATACCATTTTAAGATCAACTCCTGTAACGGTAAATTTGTTCTCCGATGGAACACGTGCGTCTAATTCATTGAGGTGTCCTGATGTTAACTTGAGATGTTTTAACGAAACAAACACAAGTCCTACTGTTGTATGACAGGCAGTTTCATTTTGAGTAGTGTACTCATCGGCGGCGTTGGTAGACTCCAGTGTGAACTGATCGAGAAATCCTGCTTGGGCAGTCAATCGACTGGATCATTTGGTGGATTGCATATGACACAGTTGGTTGGGTAGGTAACTAGGCCCAAATGTGAATTTTTTGAGATTCCGGCGTGGCTTCGTAGCTCAGCTGGTAAAGCGCTTGCCGCGTTTGGGCATGGTGTTTCTGTCGCTGGTTCGAATCTAGCTGAAGTCCAGATTTTTCGTAAATGGATTTCTTCCGAAACATTAGGCTTGTTATCTTAAAGCGTGGCTAGAAAAATAATCAACTGTGTGTACATTTCTTCCTGCAATCATTCAGAACTGTACTACTCAAAAATCAACTGTTATAAGCTTGCATTTTGTTAAACAAGACGAAGCTTTTCAGGAGTTGTGAGTAAGTCTGCAGTGGTAAGCCAACTGTTTAGAATAATATGCACAACGGTGCCAATATTGCAAAGCTTGGACAAGAGTTTATCCCTGGCCATACTTTCACCTCAAACTGCATCTTGCTCGTCGCCTTTTTTGCGTAAATGCTTATCTGTACTGTTTGGCAAAATGACCCGACTTCCAAGTGGGATATACTGGATCTAGTTGTGGGCAATGGGCGTGTTAAAAACGGTGATAATTACCATAAGTTCACCGAGAAATGAATCGAAAGCTAAATGCTGATGCGCCCAAATTGATTCCTTTCATCTACCATAAACCATATTCAATTAGGCCACACTCAAAACAAACAGATAATTTTTCTGGAGTTCGCACACAATTTTGCCACCTTGCTTTACTGTGTCCATTTTGTGCGCGGCTAATTCAAATCGTTTTGATTAACAAGAAGTGTAGAAAGCTTATTGATGTCGGTCTGTTTGTGATTAGCCTGCAAAAATGCTGCAAAAATATGAAATCCCTAAAACACAACACCATATCTACCTGTGGCATCTCAGACAGTAATGTCTCTTTTGTTCTGATGCAACCACACATTTATGAGTAAGTTTGAATCTTGAATCAATAAGAGTTGAACCCAATGTAATCTGTTTTAGCCTCAGAACAAATAACAACTCTGTAATGGATCCTCACATCTTGTCACCCATGTATATATATCATCATAGGCACTTTCACGGATATCTAAACATATTTATTGCCGAGCTTCATTCTGTTCGGTCCCGTGCATGTTAATCTCACAAGAGAGATACTCACGAGCTAGTGTATCAATAGAAGCGTACCGTGTTCAAAAAAAGTGGTTGAATGGTGGCAACGTGTTGAAAAAAGGGCAAGCATTTAGCCACCGTTTAAACCATCCGATTTACTGTTCCGACTTTTCAAGGAGAGTTGAAAACCTTACTACTTATTTGTGAAACCCCATTTAATCCTTTTGAAGATTATATTGGTACTACGTTTGCGTTTTAAGGCTATTTAAGTTGACATCCGTTTTGTCATTATGATACACATAGTCCAACTCGGATGTTTATGAAGCTTGAACGTGTATACGCTTTATAGGAAACTTAGGATGTACATGGTTGAGTGAATTGAACCTTCTGATTATTCGGCAACACCATCGTGATCTCAGTGAATACGTTCAACGCAACCTCAGCTTTCAACTCGAAATAACTTAACGCTGCGGTGAACGACAATCAAAGGTCTAGTTGAAATAAGATTAAGGGTCGATATCAGATTTATCAGAAGTTAACTACTGGTATTATACCTCAAATTCTTAAATGGCTTGACGACTAACCATATAACAAGATGTGCTTGTTTGATATCAAAATATCATTCTTTAGCTTCACTGGATAGTTCGTTTCAAGTTGTGGTTCAATTAGAACTATATAAACTGACTTCCTCCGCATGGAACCAAATTGGCTACCTATCAGTTCACATTTATCAACTAATCCTGATTTTGCTAAAATCAGATGTTAAGTGGACTTTTCTGCCGACATCAATCTATATCTTTCTATGCCTTGTCTAACCGGAATCCGGTCAAGTGTTTGGAGGTTGAATATCACGCACATTCACACAACGGTCACATGGCTTAATTTCGGTCATTCTAGGGGCTTACTGCATCAATTTAGCTAGAATTTACAGGTCTTGACAAAATGCTGACTAGTATGACGCGTTATGGCCTCTAGTTCTGTTACACATGAAATCGGCAGACACGGAGTTCAGCTCATCAAAATTCCCTGTAAACTAACTGGTGATCTAACTAATGGGTAGGTGGGTGTGTAAATATATTTATACTGTGAAACTCGTTTGCAAACATTGAATATACTACCCAACTTCTCATGAAGATATTTCCCAAAGTACCGTCTGAAATGACCGGTATTACTGTTTTCCTTGTAAATACTGCACACAGTTTGTACCCATACTTTGTAATTAGTGTCTTGCTTCATACAACCAGAGGAACGTTACTTAGTAAATCCGCCTAATACACCAGGGACACTCTGAATCATGTTTTCTCGAGTGAAAGTGGGGAGTGTTCTCGATCAGTCTTAGACAGTGTAACTGATGAAAACAGATTGCAATGATTGCGTGCGCTGCGTACGAAGGTCTGAGAATTATTCTCATCCTAACTGGGACATGTAGACAGACACGCTTGCTTGGCAGACTTGGCTTCTGTTGAGAAATGTGTGAATAATTATTAGAGTGTTTGTAAGAGTCTTCAAATATTGCAACGAGTTTGTTGTAATCTTGACAGTTTGCGTTGTTCCGTCGAACATGACAGTTTTTAGCTCACGGAGAGGTTATCAATCAACCACATCATCTCTTTGTTCTGATGTCCCTGACGCCTCAAAAATTAACGGTATAATGACACTAAAGACTCCCATATAGATATCGATTTGTGTGTGCACCATTATTATAACGATCTGCCTTAAGTCTTTCCACTTATAACCTAATTATATGTATTCCTACACCGGAACCGTACAAAACGGTTACATGATTAATAACATACAGACTATCATTTTAGTCACCTTGTTAGAAACATTTCGTGATTTGCACGGTAATCCTAAGTATGTCGAATGATTTATGTGTTTATAATAACGCAACTTCGGTCCCGAGCAACGCTTGTCACATTATTTTCACGACGTAGCTTTGACAAACTCATATTGGATCACGTTGTTTAACTACACTGTTAGAATTTTGTCGACTCACTTTCAACGAAGTTTGATTTTGTACTGTTGGTTCACTGCCAGAAATTAATCACTGAATACAATGAACATAGATTGTAAATTCTGTGGATTCGAATGATCTCATATTTATAATAATATATGGACTCTAATTCAATCTTCTTTTACGGGGTAAAATTCTACTGCAACCTGTCGCAAGTAGAAGATTTTACGGACTCGTTGCTCGCCTATAAAAAAGTCATGGCACTTTATGGCTGACTACTAAGAGATCCAGTGGCCTAGGACGAATTTATGAACTCAAAGGCTGATCGTGATAGGTCTGACGCTAGTCTGTTATTATGAATGGATATTTAAGAGGCGTTCCTCTTAAAACAACGCCATGAATGAACACGATAGCATGTTGACTGGACATATTCTTTTTTGCGTGTTTTCCACCCTGGAAAACATTCTTCGAGTTTGTAACTGCATATGTTGTGGTTAAAATGCTGAACCACCTGTTCGTGTGACAACCAATCGTCAATAAATAAAAATCCACGCATCACCATAACATTTTCACTGGTTTCCTTTGACAATTGAGTACTAGAGTTCAGTTTAGTTGTCGGAATGTAACTTACCTGATTACTACTTACACGTGAGACAGATAGGAGTGAATTGTTCTGTCTATCTTTTGCGTTTTTTGGTGAACCGAAACAAAATCGCTTACATAAGTCAAGTGCAGGTCATTCAGCACTTCACAAGAAAAATATTCTCACCCATAAAGAAACCAGAGGTGTCATGTTTGATCCCTGCAACGAATGTGCGTTTCCATCATTAGCCGTTTGAGATGAAGTTGTCATGCAACTGCTAACTGGTCCGGAGACGTTGTGTGATTGAGTAAAACCAAATATATACCAATACAAACAGTTGGAGATAAGCAACGCGACTGAAATCCGCAAATCAGTGATTTTTGTCATGTCGTAACTAATCAGATGAGAGGTTTTAGATATTTATTTGTCCTATTGGAAGTAAAATTTAACCTTCAATATATTATGTAGCCCGTTATTCTTCATTAATTATCCGAGAAGAACACTACATTCTTGACCTAGTTGAAACACTTCAGTAGTCTCATCTCTGTCTTAAGTTCAAGCGGTTCAAGCCAATCACGAAAATATTAGCAACATTCATTTATTCAAAATAACTACAACGTTTAGACAATAACTCATTACATGCATTGTGAAACAATCGTTTCTTTGATTGCTATTGATCCACAAGATTTACAGAAACTTTGTTAGCATGTATGACAAATATTGCCAGTTTTATTTAGCCACCTGGACGGAAAACGTTGTTTTTTTGTTCTCCCATCTGATAGGCACGCTAAGGGGGAGTGAGATGTGGAATATTTGCTCGTATTTGGGGTTTATTCATTTATGTCACTAGGTCAAGTTAAAACTCTTTCCGAACGACTGTAACATTCGACACTTCATGTATGCAGCCAATACTGCCAAGTCGGTAAGTTCCCTTAAATAGTCATCTAAATGCGCAACAGGTGGTGTACATCTGCTACATATTTTCAACAATGTCGACCCCAAACTTGTTTTCATTGAAGAGTAAAACAGTACTGGGTTTCTTTTTACCACAGGGCTGACTTTGTGAGCTTTGTTGTAAACTTGAAGTGAAAGCAAAACCTTTTCCGATTTTTGCTTGTTATTTTATAACAAAATTGTAGTTCATTATGGTTCAACAGAAGAAGTTTCCGTGATGAACAAACAGTTGTTTTTTTTTACTTTCTGTCGGAACTGCCTTCTAGTTCATGTCTAAAGTCCACAATAGTGAGATACACTTCACACTGAGTAAGCACACTTACATCAGACTGGCGAACAGATGTTTAGCTGTAAAATCTTCACTGTTATCAAACAGACGCAAAACCACATCTGTTGTCAGAGTTTTTTTGCACCAGAATACAACGAAATACGGCCAATTTAAATCTTGATAACTATCCACTGGTGTAAGTAATTTTATTCCACATGTGTCTGGTTTGTTCAGCCTCAGTGCATTTACTCGACTAACACTTTACAACGGTATTGATTTCACGTTGACAGCTGAGGAAAAGTAAGGATTTTAAACGGTTTTACGTTTTGTAGCAAATCCTTCAAAAATAACTCCATATGAATAGAACAAACAAGGTGTATATGATGATTATGACTGTGTCTGTTATGAATGACAGAGTATATCTCAATCATACAGACTTGTGTTTGTTGAAACTTCTCAGCTTCGACAGCTTCCTTTCAAACAGACTCTACGGAATGACCTCAATCATACACTACTCGATGAAACTGTAAAGCCTTGAACAGTGCAAACTTCTGTAAAATGTTAGAGGATCCAGATCACTCATATTTGAAAAATGCAAAAAATCGTCATGTAAATTATATACTTAAGCACCGTTTTGCTCCTTATTTCATCTACGTAAGTGAGGTGATATACAAATATTTGGAAGTGTGGGAACCCACCGATGAAATTTTCAAAGTTACCAATCAATATTACGTCATGTGATAATGGTGATAGATATGGATATAAATATAAATTGGATACAGGAGGTTAAAAATAAAAATAGAAACAGCATAATCTTTGTAACGTACTACTAAGATATATATTAATTCACTAACACGTGTTTCTGAACGCATAACGGTGGTTTCATAACATGTACAACAAGCGCTTTGGTAAAAGTTAAATCACGTTTGATCAAATTCTGACGGATAACACGGAACGATTTAACGGAGTGTAGTTGATGACCAAATTCATGTGTTTTTTAATTACACTCTTCACAATTCCAATTTCGGCACCCGGAAACCATCCAGAGGCTGCTGTGAGATCCCCGTTTGCGCACATTTTGACAACCTGCACCCAAACTTTAGGAACTGCAAACACTTAACCACCACCATCAGATCTTGCAAAATGTTAGACTGCAACCTACGCACGAAGGGTCAAGCGACTGTACTCTCCTTTGAAACCACTAATACCCGTGATTATGTTCATTGAGAATGTTCACCATTACGTATGGTTGTTCGTCCAAATTTTGTTTTTTTCACCATATCTCATCTAGGACGAGAAAAGTTATCTGACCAAAAATGCTTACCACCTTGGAATAACGTTTCCTCATGCTGTTTGTCGCAATCAAAACACTGCTTCCACATCAGCCTTGTTGATGTTGTTTGCTCAGCTATCCACTATGCCATCTAAGTGTGCACTAACCGGATTGAAGAACGACTTATCCCTGTCTTTACGGTTGTATGGAAATGTTCATCAATTTCTCGCCAGTATCTATTGTGCGCCAGCTGGAGGTATGAAGAGTCACTCACCGCGAATGACCGAGATAAAATGTTGTTATTGATCTCGTTGGAAATAACAAAACACGACTTCCCTACAGAAGTAAATTAAGTCATATATACATCTGTGAATGTTCTAGGGGATAAACAATCTTGAATATCTTCAGCAAAGAGATCCAAGTATTCGATTTATCCCAGGAGTGGGAAAACTTAAGAAGTTGTGTAAACAGAAAATGTCAAGTGTGACCAATGTTAACCTTCCCGAATAAAAGATTATCAGACGTTAGAAAGTAGTGTTAACAAGCATTTTCTAGAGTAGCTGGATTCTCCTACTTTCAGTTGTCGCTTTGTTATTTTTGGAACTTTGATTAAACTACAATAGCATCTTAAAGTAAACAAAATGTTTTTATATTTTCATCATGTACATTTTTGATGTTGTTTTCGAGGGTTTGCAGTTACATTATTCAATCGTGTTAAGACTTCGAACTTGACTGAATAAGTTTTGAGAATTGAGCTGAAGATAGAACGTCGCAACACCAATGTAATCAAAGTCTTTATTTCGGCTGCCACAGAAAACACCGAAACTCAATAACGAAATCTAAATTTGTGTCCTCTTAAGAAATCTGTCTATGTCGTTCTGTGGTCCATGTCACCAAATGGACAAACCCGGAAGTCACTTTAAACACTCGTTTATCCTTCCTTCGAAAACGGTTTCCGGTAACAAATTGCCTTTGATTTTGTTAGCTCATAAACCGTCGTTGTGTAAATGGCCTACCTATTAATGACCAACAATGGACTGTAACGCGATACCACATTTCATTTCCGATGAACTCTTTGACGTTACTTAGTGCATTCGTGTTCATTTATTTATCGCATAAATTAATCCGTTGAGAACATCATTTAGATGTACAATCCTAGTCTCATTCGCTTACTACTATGGTGTGCACTAACACGATTGTATAAAATCGGTCACTCACTTATGCAGGTATGTGCTCAACCAATCGGTTGTAGTGACAGCCATCAAATAGACCAATGTGGAATCATGCATGCCGTGACAGTAGTAATTGTCAGTAGTTTTCATATTCTGGACTACAGAATATATTTTCGTAAGTATTCACTAGTCTGTCATCAAGCTAATTGTTGATATAATTTCAACGATATCGAAATGAAGGTGGTCGTTGCATTTATTTAAGCTTAACCGAACATTAAAATTAACGCTTTTATTGTTGACAATTTTGGAAGTTGTGTGAACAGATACGTTTAAAAAAAATGACCGGGTCAGCCCACTGAATTGAAAGTACGTTGTGCTAGAAGTCAAGGTGTAAATTGGCAACGTCCCGAATAAGTTCAGAATGCAAAGTTGGTGGATGGACATCCTTTTGATTATATTTGTTTGGTGACAATGACAGGTCAAACGTTTCATATTTGTTTGGTGTGTCTAAATGGAACGCCAACTGCAGACATTCCTTTCTAAAGATAGCACGTTTTTTCAAGCTTGCTATTGCTATACGCGGCTTTTATGCAATTTCCCGAATTTACGCTAGTAGTTGATGACAGTAATTTGAAGTGATAACGTTTCGTGACACATATCTTCTCTCTGTTTTGGCGGCAGTGTACTGCCGGTGTTCCCGCTCTACATAAGGTGTTTAAACGTTTTAAATGCTCCATACAAATTGAATATTGCTCAAAAGTGATCGCAACTGTGGCATTCCCAATGACCCTCAAGTCACCCTCTTTAGAAAAGAGGCAGTGAATTTGAAGTTCGCTCATGTTAGAGCCCGCTTGCATTGCACATCTTTGCAATCCTTGAAATATCCGTGAGGATGCAACAACTGCGGTCAGTCCAGAGCGTTGTTAAATTCGTGTAGAAACAAAACCCCTACTAATGGCCGGCGATCGAAATATTTCCCGAAAAGTTAACGATCTCTGTGATTCCGGATTAGCGAGATGTCTTGATCGTGAGATCAAGGATTACCGTTGATAGAAACTAATTGTACATCCTCTCGACGCGATCTTGCAATCTGATTATTATTCACAAGCGAATGTGGTTGAGCGTTCACATAAGGTGATTCAGTCCTGCCTAATGTGAGGTCACTGACACAGTGGTTGATACGGCTGTCTCCTGAAAACTTGGCCTGATGTCAAGTTCCGGCCTTGACCAGGATAATCAATATTGACGAGCCGTAACAAAAAGGAACTTCGAGTATAGTGCTTCTAGTCGAAAGAGACCAGATGGAAAATTTTATGAGAATGCAACAGCTGCGGTTAATTATGACTTATTCGTAATTTATATAATACTAAACATCCCTCATTACTCATCAGTAGTTGCATGTTTGTCAACACGCTGCGTTCACTCCCAATACTGGTTGCATTTTACAGGTGAACTTGGATTCCAACACAAGACTGCAACTAGAAAAAGAATTGGATTCAGTAACGAAGCATACGTTTGATCAGTCACAAAGGCGAATCCAAGCCCTGATGGAGAAAGATTCTTATTGTCGATTTTTGCGTTCTGATTTATACTCCGCAGTACTAGAGATGAGCCGAGAGCAAGAACAACTCAGAAATTCTTCCTCTACCGGTCACACAAGTCTGGATTTACGTTCGTGGAAGTTTGGTGGTAATGCCAATCGGGAATCACCGATACCAGGTCTTCTGCCCTCTGTCACCTCGATTCGGAAGATGGCAAACTCATCCTATCAACACACCACTGGTAGCTTGTCCGCTCCTTCGTCACCTAAGCAAACCAAAGCAGAAGTTGCCTTATAGCGTTTGTGCAATAGGCTATCAGATCAATCAGTCATTAAAAAAAGCATTTGTGTGATCGATCCAAATAACTTTTGTGTATACACCAAATCGACATACAAATTCATCCACAAGTTTACAGTCTATTTTAACATACACATTGACGTATTGGACTGATCTACTTTGTTTCGAATGAGCAATCATATGGGTATTTATGCAAATTTTATTTTCTGTGAATGTATTTGAAAACTGAGATCCGTATACTGAGTATTGGTTCTTTGTGCAATATTAAGAACTTGTAATCTATTCATTTCAACTTTATTCCAACTTTTTATTGCCAGAAACGTTACATTACAATACACTGAACACTCAGTATATATATAGACACCTCTTATATATAGTTTTCACTGGTTGTATTTTTCCTGTTAGACATATAGTATGTTCCACTGAAGTATGGTAACTGACCTGGATTACCTAAAATATTAGGTCGTTGTTTAAGAATTAATACAACTCATCCAAACATAGCAATCCTCAGTAAAATCAACTGGGAAGAAACAGAAGGTTTTAGGTTGCCTTCCCAGGCCACAAAGCATTGGTTTTCATTCAATTCCTCCCAACCTGAAATATATTTCCTCCTCTTCGTGTGACAAGTTTCAGCTGAAAGGAAAAAGCTTGGTAACTGCCTGCAAGTAAGCACTAAGAAGGTTTGTTATAGAAAATTTTATTCCATTTCCTAACTGCACCATTATGATAGGGACGGTTAGCACGAATGAACATCTGTTTTCATATAGATTGAACATCACCCACAATTGATCGCAGCTGTTGCATCCCCATAGACTTTCCAGTCGGCCCCTTTCGAAAAGAAGCACTAGACTCG
>JTDE01021085.1:0-13002 GCA_014338405.1 Paragonimus skrjabini miyazakii
TGATAGCTGCGGTCAACTGTCGTTATTTTTGTTGTTGTTCGTTTTCTGATGAATCAATTTCCGACTACTTGCTAACAACTGGTTACGACACAGATGTGCGCCAATCCCAACACAATAGGTTGCCTGCCCCCTTTAGGTGTATACGTTGGATTTATCTGTAATTATAGTCAACACTAAATCAAGTTTACTTAGTTTCCTATTGGCACATAAGTTAATGTGCAGCCCTCGGTTACCTACAGGTCGTGTGTAATACTGTGATCAAAACGTGACAATAGTTTACGAACAAACTCAAGCGAAATTGCGCAATGCATATGCTAAGTGTGATTAGTGCATAGTGGAATAAAGCACAGGTATTCCATGGGTGCTGACTTATTATGATTAGAGTATGAAACTTGAAATGGCGTCAACCAGCGCATCGTATTGTGTAGGCTTAGGTCTGCCAACTGGCTAGAGTGAAGGTGGCCTTGGGAATCACGTGTTTAACAAATGACAGATTTTACAGACTGTGAAATAAGTTAAAAATTCTAGCTAATTAACAATGTTGTAAATTATATGGTCAAACAAACAGCAGAAAAGGAAGGACCAGTTGTCCGTGTAAACGCGTGCATCCGTTGGAATGAGTAGGTTAAAAACAAGACATGAGCTCATATCCCCTCGAATCTGATCGAAGTGTGATTGAAGGCAGGAACAGCCTGTTTGATTCGAGTGTTGAAGTTAACGGTCTTAACTGGAGGTACGACCACCTGTCAGACATTTCGAGGACAATTTTAGACATATGTGATGACAGCAATTAATCTTGCAAACACGGTTGGCGGTTGATGTTCCACACCTCGGGCAGCTATAAGGATCCAAATCAGGTTCAATTATTCAGGATGAAAGGAATGAATGAAAAGAGTCAGTAGATCAACTAATATCACGTTTTTTTAAACCAGCATCATTAAAAACGGAAAACAAGAGGTTTACTGATGTATATAAAATATGGAGCACTGTTGTAGGTAGCTCCGGAGCCTGGGAAGTTAGAACCTCGTAAGAATATGTTTCAGACCAACTGAGTACATATACACTCAAAATAACTCAAAATAACGGTTTATTTGTACCGTCGCATTCTTGACACAGAAGCGTCTGGTCTGACGAAGATCAATGTGACAATGCTTGAAACATTCAGGGGCCTACGTTGCATCTACTTCTGGTTGAGAAAGAAGGAACATCCGGCCGGTGCCGGTGATTATCAAAAATTTGTGAAAACAAATTTAGCTAGATGAGGTTTTAAGAGAATACGAAGTGCGTGGTAATACATCAGCCGTAAAGCACGGTTTTGTTGGATCTGCAGCGAAAGAGCCGACGGTCTTCAGGACCCAGCTACTGGTGGCCACCGACGCGGTAACTTTCAGACCAAAGGAGCTGCAAACCAATCCCAGTCTTTTTACACCCGCAAAATATCAAAAGGTAATGCTAACCAGTTGCCTGTTTTCGAAATCTCTGTCCAACCCGGTCCCGGTCGTGAAACATGCCGAGATATTTATCATGATAAAAAATTCTTTTGTTAATAAACTGCACACGGGGTGTCAACTTCTGTAACACTTTAACTACGCAAACCCCGCAGAGTTTTACTTCTTCTAGAAGATGAAGTATTGAGAGGACAAACGAAGCAATTGTTGGATAAGTTAGATTTAAGAGTCCAACAGTCCACACGAATTGTCTCTTCTGCAGGAAGAAAAAGCAAACAGAGACTTCCGGCTGACATAAAAGCATATTCGGAACAAGGAGTTCATAGGTGAACCTTAGGATCAAACATGTTTATGCAGCTTAAACGTATTCAGTAATTTTACCCGACGGCGCCCCTGTCCCAAAGTATGCTCGACCCCTTCTACTTTAGCCACCGTACTGCTTACCAGTTGTATCGAATCCATTTATGTAACGTGGTAGCATGATGCTCAACGTGTACCCACCTCGGTTTCAGAGTGCAATCGTACTTTTAAAATAGAAACTAACAATTAATGTTTCTTGTAACACCCACAAATACAGTTAAAAAAACGACAAACTTATGGTAACTCGTAGGGACTGTCAGTTGCACAAGTGATCGGAACAGAACAAACAGCCAATTTAGGTCTTAACTCAAGAGTTAACTTTATTACCATACTCGTCGTTAGTATTGCTGGTAAGTAGTAAGAGATTTATTTGATGTGGGCGGAACACCAATCATAGCTGATCACAATTGTCGCAGCCCATACTCTTTCCGGTAAACCTCTTCTGAAAAAAGCACCAGACTCGAGTTTCGCTCTTGCTAGAGCTCGTCAATAATGTACATCCTCTCACGGTCGGGACTAGAACTCCGGCCGATTTATCATGATACAATTGTACTGACTACCGCGTTAGTGCCTTCAGTCGCGTTAACACATTACTGAATCATTACAACCAAAGTTCAACCACATTTGCTTGTGGGTGATGTTCAGATTGTCAGATCGTCTGCGGAAGAAACATAATAACCGTCCTGTTAACTACAATCAACGGCCGCACGATTAGGACATCCGCCCAAGTTGAAACCACAATTCTAGTCTAGGTCAACTACATTGTGGTCAACACGGTTGTCTCGTGAAAGTGTGATCGGCGCTGTAGTTCAAGCCATGGCAAGGTTGTGCACCAACGACAAACTCTAAAAAAGAAAAACTCTAATGCTTCTTTACGAAACAGGCCGGCTGGAAAGTCTGTCTGAATCCGATAGCTGCAATTGAATGTAAGTGATGTTTAACTTACGTAAAAAAATCCGGCCTTGTCGCCGTACAGCAGTAAGGACTATAAACTTAACATAAATAAATATGATAAAAACCCTCGTAAAAAGAAAAACGGGCAGGAAAATGTAACAACCTATACAGGTAAATTGGTAGAAGACCTTATCTCATCATCATAGCAGCCATGAGCCTGACCAAAAGGTCCGGTGGCTCGGACCGCCGCTCACCTCAACAGTGACGTGTACTATCTTAGAAGAAAACGCTACTAAGAAGGTTGAACACTATTAAAAAAAGACTAAGCGGAAGAATTAGAAATGGTATGGATACAGGTACGCCATTGACTGCGATACACCACCATCTCGTGTAGTGTCTCTAACCAGCGGTTTGAGTGATCACGTTGTTGCTTGACCACCACGCTTGACTTTATCTAACAAGTATAGTTCAGTATTATTAAAACCTTTCACTATCCGTATCATCTTCATCACTGAGCCGTGTCCATGAGTGCTATCCTACATCTACCGTTGGTACTTAACTTATAACACGAAGTAGCAAACTAACAAATAATTAAAGATGCGTGTGATCGAGGAAAACGAAGCGTCATACGTGTTCATCTCAGAGATGTAAAATGTCGTTTTGTTACAGAGGCTATCGGAATCAGGCTGCGAAACACTAATGCTCCCGCGTTTCTGTTGAAGCACTGAAGTTGTCATGGCTTGCCGTCATTGGGACAATTGACGTGGCACCAGAGTAGCCATTTCCGTTATCTTCAGATAACACTAGATTCGCACTGTACCAAACAGTAACCATACAGTTGCAGATTTGCCACGAAATGTGACATGTTATATAGTCCCAGAGTGTTTCCAACTAGTTGCATGGATGGTTTATAACTTCCATAAACACGGCGGCATTTAGCAGACAGCCTCTTTATAAATTTTATTGACTTCTGTTCTCAGAAGCCGTTCGATTAGATAGCCTGTAATAAGACAACTTCCACATTGGGCACCAACAGACTAGATGCAATCTCGTCGGACGTTAAATGGGTAAGCAGATAAAGATCAGACTGAACCGGTTACGTAGACTGTTATAGCTGTGAGCGTGACACAAATCACACTACTTTCCGTTTTTTAATGTTGAGCGTGACATATTTATCACTTTTTCGCGAAAGGTTTGACACAACAGACATCTCCAGTTTAGGATGCCTTTGCACAGTTTAATCACGAATTATAACAAGTATGAATTTTTCCTGTCCCTTTCAGACGCGCCCGAACGATCTGAGCCTGAGAGAAAACAATTCCCATAAAAGGGCATACAGAAGACACTTAATGGATAGAAGTAAAACCTCGTCTCGCGATGTCAACATCAACGTTTGCGCTATCTAAAAACAAAACCTGTATAACTGTAGCCATAAGAGCGGATATCATGAGTTGAACTTTCACAGTCACTTCCAGTGTCACTCCTTATTGGAAGTGATTGCTAAATAGAACTGACTAATCTGTCAAGGTTACATTTGATAGAAACTATTAGAATAGTTAACGACTATCATTCTGAGCTTGTAGTTTCAGGTTATCGTGCTTTACGTTTATGACTCAGACTGGTTGCAATGTTTCCACTGATAATTAACCACAAAACAGCCCATTCTAGAGAAAAGTGAAAACTGAGTGCATGTGACGAGCAAATGACACTTGCATCTCTCTGATGTGCTCATCATCTGTTGGCTAGTACTTTTTACAAAATTGCATAACTCATGTTTGAGAGGGTGAAAGTCTGCTTCTGCCAGCTTTAATATGAATATACAGGCAGAAAGTGGAAGGGTAATCGATGTAATTCGGTTGTGAATAAAATTAAGCGCTCGCTTTATTGTACGCTTCGCGATAAACTTAGTTGATCGCCGTTATCTTTCACTAATTACATCCCTGTTGTCAGTACAACATCGGTCAGTTTGTCAAAAAGCGCACAACTCCCAGAAGAAGGCAATTAGTTGGATATGGTTTGAATATCCTCATAGAAACTGTAATATACCTAAAAATAAAATGACTGGTAGGGACAAAACCGCACGACCATTTCTGGTTGCAATTGCACCTTCGGGCTAAAACTTTGACTATTTATAGATATCAGGCAATTTGATAATCAAAACTGTGCTAACATTTCAACTGCCGGACTTTTTCCCCATTGATATGGGGAGCCCAGGAACTCAAGAGCATACAATTAACTCCTTTTTGATCAGTACCTCATTTTAAATTCGCTGTGGTAATGTGATGCCACAAAATTGTGAACTAGTTGAACTGGTAAGCGGTAGGTTTTAAAGTTCCAGCGAATGGAACTGATCATGAAGGAGGTTGACAAAATAGTTGAGAGATCTGAAGATGCTCTCGTAAGCCGTTTAGAAATGGGCCAAGGTGGACGATGGGCAGTTTCAACAAAACGAGAAAAACAACAAACGAAAGGGTTAGTTTCTAATGCAAAAGTGTGCTTGCTAGTCCAAATCGATATTCAAGCTTACTGTCATCTAAAGAACTGCCACACGGATGCTGAACAAAGCACCACAGAGAAATATAACATGAATTAAACAGCTGTGTAATAACTTGTTATAACTCAGTTATATACCAATTCTCCTGTCACAGGTAATGTCTACGGAACTGGTGGCCAATCGGATAAAGGCTTTGGCTTGTAACTCGAAAGATTAGTAGTTTGATGCCCCAGCCTGGTGAGTTCGAACAAGGATGAAACCTATTGTAGAGTGTCAGTTTGAGGGTGAGCGTTAGAAAACATGAATAAATACATTCTTCTGAAATAATAGTAGACAGCATCTTTTTCATACTCCTATAGAATTCAAAAAAATTACTCTATCTAACAGTTAGTTTTGTTAAGTTTCCTCAGCATTTTAAAAATACATACGGTATGTTCAAAGTAAATATGAAAGTCGGAATTAATCATGTTGGTCAATAAAGATCGCAAAAAATGGAGCAGATTTCGGTCTACTTGAGGATGGTGGTGTCAATCAGTGATTTCATGAGAGTGAAGCCAACAATCGGCAATGGTTTCAGGTATCTATTTTGAGAGTAAAATAAAAGAATCGATTGCATCCATATTGATATCTACTGCCAGTAGATGTTTCGTAGTCAATGATTTTAAGGTACTTCTTCATACCCTGGTTTAGCTGCCACCTTGCGGCAGTGACTGAATGCATCCGCTCTTGGAAGTGTTCGCCAATCCATTGAAGTAACCTCCTACAATTGCGAAGAACAGCCAGAGAGCATATGACACAAAACGGTTAAGTAAGTCGTATAGCGTGTCTGTGAAATGTAAAAGCAACAAATGTAGCGTGGCAGCAGCGTATTTGCTGTTTAAGGTGAGCTGAAGATTATGATGTACAATGTAAGCCAGTCATATAACGATGTCGCTTAGTTTCACAGGATTCTTCATAGCCTCCATATGCAAACTTGTGTCGCCTACACGCTAACAGACAGACAGTAAGTCTATTTTAATTCTGCAGGCTCGTTAGCATCATAGCCCACTCAAACAGCTGATCCCAGTGACTACCAACAAAGTAATGGACAGCTGTTGCGATCTAGTTAGGTCTCATCAACACCAAGCGCGCCGGAGAATTGAGCCTAAGACCCGTAAATAGGTGGCAGATTGTAGTCCAGGCACTTATCCACTAGACCACAGGGAAGCAGGAAGATACGCCAGTTGGTTTCCTTAGCTACTGCGCTCCTTTCCGCTCATGAGCTGAAACCGACCAGTCGTTTTGTGGTTGTCCTACAAACGAGCAAACACCGACCACGGCCCCCGAAGGGGTTGATAAAGGGTTTTTGCAAACATAAGTGATACTAGAGAACGAGTCAAATGGCTTCTTAAATATGTTGGACCGGGTGTTTTCCAGCGTTCAACATGTACAAATCACATATGCATATCGCACACAAATAGAACAAGTGAACGCTCAGAGCTGACTGGAATCAGATAACATACATAAACATACTGTAAAAAGGTAAAGCTCTCGTTCTCAGTTAGCCGCACCCTAACGCGCCTAGGCTAGCTTTTCCGCAGAGACAGACAGTCTAAGGGACGCATATCGAATACCGTTTGTTCTTCGATTAATCAATTCTCACACTAGCCCGGTATGTTATCCACTTATCCGCATGCTAGAATAATCCCACACGATCAGACAAGTAGTCAGTAACGCAATCGAAATAAATTCGCTGTGCAAAAGATAACCTTTTTGTTGTAAGACCACTTAAAGCCCGCACAAGGCTGTCCGGGTGAGTCAGAACATCATCGTCTTAAACTATCCGGTTATGCTGGATCGATAATCTTTCTAGAAAGCGTCCAAACAGTAGGTTTTTGTAGCTCAAACCACTCAGTGCGCGATCCAGAAAATCGGTTGATTGCACTAAGTTACCTAGACAGTGGCCTGTACATGGACTGAATCGCCATTACATCTATGTGTGAAAATGCTTATGTCATCGCTGAATTGTTCACCTTAGTTTTTAAATGCATACCCTTCAAATGAAATCCACGTAGCGAAATTAAGGTTCGTCAGTCCACCTTCCATATCTCAGTAGAATGTCATACCGGAGCATTTGGTAAGCAACTACGGAAATTGATGGAAGTGCACTAAGTCGATTGAAATAGTGGCTAGAGAAATGAGTGGTATTGGATAAGTTTCCGTAATCAAACTGCTTCTGAAAAGTAAGCAACGTCATCACCACCAACAACAAATCACATTGTTTTCTCCGGCTGAGTGGATATCTCGTTAGCGCACATGCAAAACGGCAGCGAGTCACGGGTTTCGGTTGTGCACCTTGTGTTGGGTCCGAATCAACTGAACAACGCGAATGGTCCCTTGCCATTTTTGTCAAACAGTACAGTTAGCAAGAAACAACAAACACTCCATTCAGCCCATCCCAACAACTACTTGCCAGACCAATTATCCAGTTCAACAGAGTTTCGGCACGTAAGTTGGGCCATCAGGTAGTTGCAATCATAGTCTCACAACTGTGAGACTATAAACGGTTGCTGTGCTGGCAAACCTGAGATCTGGACCAGTTGAAATAGCCAGAGTTGGAAGCAGTAAATACGTACTTGGTAGTCAGTGTCGTTGGTGCCGAGAAATCTTCAGCTCAGTCGCGTAAGTCGACGATCAGTGATTTGAATCACGACCTGTCAGCCACAACCAGCTGATTTCAAGGTTAAGTGTGTCATGGGAATTGTATCGGGTGATAAATAGGCAGCATCCTGAGGCATAAAATGTGCACACATATTAAAACCTGGATGACGGTGTTAATTTGTACCCACAAGAAGTCGAGATCAGGGTGGACCGTGCTTTGTATTCTTCGGTGTACGTAGCGCTGATTAGACTCAACAGAGTCAAAACAGCTGTTCACGAGTTCACTGGTAACCATCAAAACCAACTGTCCTCAAAAACCCATCTCAACCCCCTCTGGTGCTGTGGAGGGTGCTTATTGTTCTGCGGGCCAACAACAAACGGTCGATCGACCGCAACCTAAGGAGTAAATAAATTTTGTTGAGGACCGAAAGAGTAAATTCGTCAAATGCTTTCATTCAGGCAGGTTCGGGTAGTCCAACTACATATTGAAGAGTTCATGCAGAACACCTCTTGATGATGCCTAAGTTGACTGCAGCTATGTGCAAGTTAACTAGCCATCCTGAACACGGGATCTTAATCCATTTACTCTGTTGCTTATCGAAATGACGTAAGGAAGTTGGTGGTCGTGTCAGGAAATGAATGTTTATTAACTAAGCCTCTCTTCTCCCTTCTTTGACTCCTCAACTAAGGTTTCCTCATGGCTGTATGACAGGTAGGCACTGGAGTCCATCACTGGTGTATTACATAGGAGGATGACCAGTATCAATATTCTTAATGGAAACTAATACTTTGGTAACCTTAAATTTGTTCACATATCTGCAAATTAAACGAACGGTTCAAACTAAATGGCGTTTACAATATGTTATCGCTATATTCACGTATAATAGATGCAGACATTAATTGTGCTTTGGCAGGAACTATTCAGTAAGATCCCAATGTCATAAATGAGGTACAAAGTATGTTTAGAAAATTGTGCATGAAGGAAGTTTTAATAGATGAAACATGCAAAAATATTGATGTATTAGCTGTTCGATCAAACAAGTTATCTAAATTTGAAATGCTGTACATGACATAATGAGTTAGTGTGAAATAAGATTCTGAAAACCAAATGTGAAAGGCAAGATTAGATGACAGTAGAATGACCTCAAGATCTCCTGAAACTGTTGCAGATCTTCTTTAACCGTGGCCTAAGAAGGCCGTTCATTTGGATAGTGTCGGTTGTGTGCTAGTGATCAGAACAGATCTGCACACTGGCTTGATTGGGCTACATGGTGTTTTATTATCAGTACCGGAGAAACTTTTCTGCGGTGCGAATGTTTGCTTATACCTCAGAGTGGGTATGTTTTCAGGAGTTGGAATGGTTTGGCCAGTCAGTGTATCTCGAGCGTTCGGGGAAGGCACCGTCTTCGCCATGTTATAATCTCCGGAGTCGAAGTATTTGACCTAGGGACAAATCAAATGAGAGGAATTTTGAGGGATAGAAACAGGGTAGGTTGAAGTGACGCACTGACATGTGAATGAAACGACAACCTTAACACATACGTATCACGATCCTTTTATCTACTTTCGTCCAAAATAGTTGACTTTTCTACCAACTTATTTGACCGATTATGTCGACTTAAACTTTGTTCAGCTGTTCACGTGTCCGCGACGTGCTGTAATTACCAATCCAAATCTAATGTTGACCCCTGGCTATGTACACTTGGCCCATGGCCTGTTGCCTACGTTTAGCCTGTTTTAAACACCACCAACTCTGTGGTTAGTTCACTCGGTCTGAAGAAGTTTCCGTGTCAGGAGTGAAATATTACCAATGAACCAAGTTACTGACTGCTCAAAGCTCGTTCCAAAATTATGTATTCTCAATCTGACCTAAGCATGTTGCGTAGCTATTTTTAGTAATCAAGTCCATCACCGTCCCCTTTTTTTATACTCTCTTCATATACAGGGTTTGGTTCTTTTCTTCTTCATGATTGTGTGGCAGTTAAGCAGCAGTGTGAACCACTGATGTATTGCTGTCTACGATAATAATAATAATAAGCTACCTATGATTTCGAACTAACCGGCGGTGCCAGCCACTGTACCATATTATATGGCCAAACTAAAGGTGTATCCATGTACTCATCCAGGTATGTGACTGACTGACACCATTGCACTGAGATTCTGTCAAGCTTTACAACAGCCCCAATTAATACTAGTCAAAATATTTTTGACCCAGTTCTTGATATATGTTATGCTGTAAAATCCGAAAGAATGCTGAATCTTCATTTCGTTTAATGTCAGTGCCAAACGATTGGTGAAGTGGAGTTTTGTTGGCATACACAAAATAGTAATTCTGACCAGACACCCCTGAAATATTGCTTTAAATTCATGCTCGCCGAATAGTTGTATCAATTATAGCTGAACATTTTCAAACTTACAAGGTTTTCAAGTGAATTGGTTCGAGAAGTGTTTCACAGTTATCCTTGTCTCAAAATACGTCGAATTGTATGTACAAAACGTAGTTAAGTGGAATAAATTGAAAACAATTTACGCACATTCTTTTGTAGGTTTAACTGTAAATTCGCCCCCAATATGTTAACAGTTATGCTTTACGTAGTTGTTATAAGTAGCGATTTTAACATTGCACAGAGGCAATTGTTAAATGGGAGACAGTGATCGTGAAAAACCATGTAAATAAAATGTGACAAAACCAACCCCCTACAGGAAACACAGTCATATGGTGTTCGCCGGATCATGCTCCAAAATGAAGGTTGTTAGATGAAGACACCAGGTGATAGACAACCGATAGTGCAAAAGTAACCTTGACGATTCGAAAGTAGCTAGTCAAATATTCAACAAAAGTCGGACTTTCTCTTTGTGACAGTGTACATTCAACAGTCGAAATGTAAGCTGTAAGCAACTGTAGCAGATGGCATGGTGCCTACAATTAATAACAATGGCAATAACAATAAATAAAATCCTACCCTCGGGATTTCGATCTACATGTTTCATGCTGGCTTTACTAGATCTCATCAGGTTTGAGGGAAGGAATGGGACTCGAATCGGTTAACCACTGTGTCGTTGCGTAAATGAGGCGTTTCATTCATGTACACTTGCAACTTCAAGCAGTGGCGATTTTGACAGAATGAAATCGACTTTATCAAGCCACTGACATGTGGCGTGCATGAGAGGGACAAACTTGGAGTTTGGTTTCATCAGCATCCGAAGATGATCGTGAGAAGCTAAACACGCGTTATGCATTTCTGAGCGCACGGATATTAAATTATTCGGGCCATTCCCAGTTAGTGGTTATCACACCAAGCTTGGGTGGTGAACAGAATTATGGGTGAATATGGAAGAATTGTAATTTGGAAAATGACGATGATAAAACATCTGCGGCTCTCACAGAATGCCAGCGTAGAGGTCAGACTGGTCGAAAGGTGGACTAATCTCGATTATGTCAGTGGAAGCATGTTCTAGATCGACTGTGCGAGAACACCACGGGTGACGTCAAGCGATATTTTGTGGTTTGTGAAATAACTGTCGAATACCGTTTTGGTTACGTAGATTGAGTCGCACTAATGGAAATATGAATGGCTTTTACAATTTCATACTCTCAATGGACCGTATCGGCAACAATGAGAACTAAAGTGTTCACCACCAATGTGCCTCACCTCTAGAGATGAAAAGGTGTCTTTCCCAAAGCTTGGGCGCATGTGTAAGAAAACCATGATAGTGGTGTCAATTTAAGACCCATAAACGTCGTAAATTACTGCGGAAAGCTAACATCAAGTTCAGGTGGTTGATCATGTACGTCCGCATTCAGTCCTGTATATCAGACGACGCCAAATTGTAAGCAGCGATGAGGGTACGAAACGCAAATTGGGTTGTGAGGTTGATATTAATTCGTTTGTCCCACACGTAAGGACGCATAAACTAGGATGGTTTGGTTACACATTGAGAAGACCAGCTAACTGATTGTCCCGCTGAGCACTACTTGCAGATGTTACAGTTGACTGGTACTTGGTACAGCACGCAGAAGTTAAATAAGATGGAAGGCAGATGAAGATGAGCGTCAGTATGTTACCCACTGCAGAATGCTTGAGTCTTTCGAGCTGTGGGACGTGACGTCCGCAATCTGTATGCAGCTGTAATTGTGGAGTAGACAGCTAGGGAGATACGGTGGCGAGCAAGCAACCGGCGTTTTCTGATTCGTCTCAAATAAAAGTGAGTGAAGGGGAACAAAAAGAACCCTCACAACAGTATTATGAGGAAACCACAATACCGATTCTGACAGTTTCGTTCGAATTTATGTGTACTTATGTTGAAAATTCGAGGTGGAACCGAAAACTTATTATAATTGAAGCGTCTCAACTTTTACCCTTCTTTTTCTTTGAATTAAATTGTGTCATCACCATAAAACAGTTGAAAATCAACATCAACCACCGCCTTATTGCCAATGACTATAATTGGCATTAGGTGTCACCTAAAAGTGTACACTGGGGTAAATGTGGTATCATTATGTATATAGTTCCAGCAATAGGGCCTCACAAATGATCATCGTAGCAGCTATGAACCTGATCACTAGGTATTGTGACTCGGGTCGCCGCTCACATCAACAGTGACGTGGAATATCCGAGAAGAATACATTACTAACACGTTTGAAAATAATAAAAGATTAAGTAGAAGTACTAGAAAATGGTATAGTTGCAGGCACGATATTGACTGCGACGCTCCGTCACCTCGGATAGCGTCTCTAACCAGCGGTTTGAGTGATCACGAACACTCCATCCAGGCAGGTGACACCTACACACTTTACTCAATGGAGTAGTCAGGGTCTTCATATTTCGTGACCACGTTGTTACTTGACCACCATGTGGTTTCACCCAACTGTTGATTGTCTCAGTATATAATGCTCGGTACGGCAAACGCTCAGCTGGCATGCACAGTACGTGAACCAACCATCGCGGGCTGTGCAACGTTATGAGCTGACCAATAAGTCACACTTCCCGAACGTCTTGTAAGGCGTGATGGCGAACGGCCGTATTGCTCAGGCGATCAGTCCACTTAATGTGGACTATTTGACGGAGGTAACGATGGCCAAACACAACAAATCTGCCGAAATCTTCATTCAGAACAGGTCACGGTTCCGAACCATAGAGCAAAACAGTACGTACACAAACATTA